>JAJOOR010006803.1:0-29263 GCA_036250505.1 Solanum acaule | reverse complement strand
AAAAATAGGTTTTACTAGCGAATGGTTGTTGGAGCCTTAGTCACCACTAAAAATCACTCATAACCTTTAGTGGCAATATTTTGGGATTTTGTGGCGACTTTGTCGCCACTAAAAGTCAAGTTCTTTTGTAGTGAATCTTAATTGGCAATGCTTAGATGGAGGGATTAGTCCCATGTGGCTTGCCACGTCACTAAAAAATTGAGGTGTAAACTCTTGAGGGTATTTGTGGTCTCCTGGGATAACTGCGGGGGTATTCTTGATCCCAAAATGTAATGAAGGGTATAAGTGGTCTATTTCGCATAGTTTAGGGGCAATTTTGACCCTTTCCATTGTTTAAAACTTGTATCTCAATGTTGAAGGCATAACATTGTAAAATATATTACTCCATAAGTTTCAATAGTTAAAAAGGGTGGCATGTAAGTCAACATAAGTGGAGCCCACACTGGGCAATGCAATATGGGCTAAAAATGTCTTTACAGCTACAAGGAAAAAAAAGCTGCAATAATCTGAACCAATGAGAAAAAAGGAATCAGCTTAAATGACTCAACTACCCTCAGCAAGCAAGCAGGCATATTCAGTCTACAGAGACAGTCTCTCACACACACATTTCGTTTAAAGGTTATATGTATAGTTGACAATCGTTTGTGGCTGCGTTATTTACATCATGCACTATTTACGTAGTGCTGCATCTTGTCTGCTTTCCGATGTTTATTGAGAGCTTAAGAAGAAGTACCTGCGGAAGATCAGAAGAGGAAAAATGAATTTAAGTTCTGGAATATTTAGTTATACATGTATATCTATGTATGCGTTTTTATGTTATGATTTTAGTCATTTTAATGACCTTATAATCTTCTCCTATTTGATAAGAGTTGCATTTGTAAACAATAATATAATCAAATTGCAGCATGTATAGTTTAATGGTAAAAGTGTGATTGTGAAGTAAATAAATCAGTGTGAAGTATATATAGGAGGATATCTACGACACTGTAGAGAGCACAATCCCACTAAAGCAGTGGCTTTAGGCACCAAAAAAGAAGGAAGAACCTGATCCTCTCAGTTGACAATAACTTGATCCTCTCTGACTCTTCTTTTATTATATATCTTCTCACGTAGTCCCCCGATGTTTGAATCTTAGAAAAATAGAATCCATGAGATGGCTAATAATTATTATTTGATGTTCCACTTCAAAGTATGAAATTAACCAGGCATAATATATAAATGTGCCCTTTAACATTGCCTCGTTTTACATTTACACCCTCAAACTTTGGGTGTGCACAAGTAAGTACTTTAACTTGTATAAAATTTAACAAGTAGACACATGAGTCCTACGTGGCATAATATATACATGTAAGATACCACATACAAGGGCGGACCCACTCTTGGCCTAGGGGTGTCATGTAGTGGAAGGTTTAGACTAGTGGTTAAGGGGTTGCGAAAGTTTCTTAAGGTTGTGTGTTCAAACCCTATTGGCCTCATAACTACATAGGACACAAATTGTCATGTAGGGCATGTGTGTTTATATGTTCAACTTTATACACATTTAAGTGTTTACTTGTGTAAATCCAAAATTGGAAGACATATATGTGATATGAGGCCAAGTTAAAGGACATATCAAATCAACCTAGGTAAGTATAGAATAATCAGTGAGCAAAACAACAACATACATATACAAATCTACCTGGATAATTTTAACGCAAAACTGAGTGAAGTATAGATGAGCAAAACAACAACATGCATATTCCATAAAGCATTTGACAATAACAATTAAGAGGCAGGTAATATAAAAATGAAAAACAAATGCAAAAAGGCAGTCTTTAAAGAGTAGCAATTACCTAGCAAAAAATCACCTATTATTGGCGAGCTCCAATTAGTCTTCCCCTAACTTTTTTTGTCCAACACCAAAAGAGTAAAAGTAGAAAACAAAGACATCAGACAAATTGTTATTATTAACAGAAATAAAGAATAAAATTTGGACAAAACTTCAAGGTGTACTGTATGATAAGTGATGAGGAGAATTCAAACCAGAGAAAAGAAACATAGCAATGGTAAGTATATACAATATCGGAAGAGGCTCCTCTCCAGTTACCTCCTGTAATTTTCATATAGTTGATTCGTGTCCATTTAAATTTTAATGAACCAGATTAATTTTCTTGATCAAATATCATTAACCATGGTTATTAGTAATTCTCTCTCCTCTCATTCCTTTCTCAATCAGCAAAGAAACACTTCTTCCCCCCTCCAAAAAACAGAGCAATCAAACAACTGAAAATTGAAATTACATCAAAATTTTAATGTTTTTACATTTACATATGAACAACTAGGGAGAGTCTCAAAATAGAAAGACTGAAATGGAGTGATTAACCCCAATTAAAGATTACAGTTATAATACCACAAGAAATGAAGACCCAAAAACTAAATGGAAAATTTCACCAGAAAAAAAAAGTATATGAAAATTTTTTTCTACCCATTTTTCGTGCCCTTTCCAGATCCTTTAGTTGGCTTTTGCAGAAACTCCAAATTGAAAAAATTGATGTTACAAAGATTTCCAGAACTTATACAAATCAAATGTATCAACAGGATAATTATATACAAGCTAGGATAAAAACATATACAAATTTTGAATTTATATAATTAGGAAAATTCTGAATTTTAATACTCCTAATTAATCATTGACTTTGGATTTTCACCTCCGAACAAGTATTTCAAACGTTCAAAATTGATTAACTATGCTATTTTTAGTTTAGAAAATGAATTGGAAAAGAAACATAAGAATGACATTGTAAATATATATATAAAAAAAAGCCAACTTTTGCATATGAGCATAAAAAGTAATATCAATCCCTAAAACTCTGTGCAATTGTAAATTCAAAAAAGAATCAAAATTACTCTAAAATAGAGCACAGCCAGCACATATACCCTTGGATCGTTTTTTACCTAACAAAATATCTCCCTTTTGAGTTGGGGTTGCTCGCTATTGCCTAAGAAAATGTTTCTTTGATGTGTATTAGTATAAGCCTATTTAGCAGGTGAAATAACAAATAGGAAGAGCACATGAACATATTAATTAAGAATTGACTGTTAAATTTGACAAGATTCAAAGATGAATTAATATGAAGATTTGGTAGCTAGGAAGATAATTCTTCATTGATACAAAAGTCAAGATAGCACCTTTTGTAGGTGAAATTTAGGTGAACCATAAAATGATTTCACAAGGTAAATCTTGACATTTTGACACATTGTGATGTCATGGATGACATCAATAGGAAGAATTCACTCCTATAAGTAGATAGTTCCTAATTCATTTGTAACACACCTCTCACTTGCCTTCTCATCTTTAAAGGCATTTGTTCTTCTCTCTCTCTTGTAGTATTTCACTTGTACTCTTTTGGAGTGAAATAAATATTGGTTGGTTGTGTCCAAGGAGTAGGCAAAAGAAAACCAAATTTTGCCGAACCTCGTTAATTCCTGGTGTTCTTTTTATTGTTGTCTCATTTACTAATTATTAGCTACATTTATATATAGTAGTTGTGATTTCATCACTCTCTATATATTCTGCTTCCGCAACATTGACTAATAATCAAAGATGGAATTTTAACATACCAAAACAATTTCCAGTTGAAGCTCATAATATCCCAAGCTTTCTTGCTCTTGTTGAATTTTCCTTGCACTTGTATTAACACCAGAGCTGCAATCAACTATTCGGATTGATTTTAGTGTCATTATTTCTCCAATACTCTCGGGAATCTCCTCCAGTTTAGGCAATTCATACAGTGTTAGTTTCTCAAGCATCGGAAAATTATCACTACCAGCTGCTAATTCCCACCTTTCCAGATCTCTGCACCTATATAGACGTAGATATTTTAATTTGCGAAACACAACATCTTCATTTAGTTTCCAATCTGCTCCAGCAAAGGCATATTTCCCCTCGAGCACCTCAAGATTGGGTAAATTAGCCAGCAAATTCACAACTTCCCATGGTATACGAGTACCTCTTAATTTCAACTTCTTGAGATTAGGAAGAGAAATATCTCTAGAGATAATCATCGGATCAATTTTTTCTTCTATTTCTATGTGTAGTGTCTCCAGATCCTGTAAAATACTCAGAGAATCAGGAAGCTTAGATCTATATAAAATCTTTAGCTTTTTTAGATTGGGAGTTCTTATGATTTCCGCAACAAAAGGAGAATTATAGAGATAAAGTGTTCGCAAGTTATTCAGAAACAAAGTTTGTTCTGCTTCAACAAGGTTTGATATATATAGTGGCCAATCAATATCCATATGTCGTATCTCTGACATTCTCCAGATATCTAATGGCTGCAGCTCCAACGTTGTTGGTCTGACACTGCCAGAGAAATATCTTCGAAGAATTATGGTCTGTAGACTTCTCAATTTGGCTAGTGAAGGAGCTTCCTCAATTCTTGCAGAAACATATCTCAAATGTACAAGCTCAGGTATTACACTAGAGAAATCGTACCAGAGTACTGATAATACGTCCAACACCTTAAGCAACTTGAATTCTGAAACAATGGAACACATCTCTTTTGGTAATACTACTACACCCATTGAAATAAAGGTACGGACAATACCACTGCTATTTCGTGGACCATAATCATACTTCTCTTCAACTTCAGACAGAAGGATCATTCGACGTCTATGTCTTCGAGATCATTCCCATTCATGACATGCACAACATTTTCAGTATGAGCTTCACTTAGGCACAGTTGGCGAAGAAGATCGTGAATTTTGCAAGTTTTCATCCTTCCATTAGCCCTTTGTTCTCCGGTCAAAATTAGACTTCTATCAATTAACTCTTGTAGATACTCCTCTACCACCACTTCTAACTTTTTATTGCTTCTTGCCTTTACGAATTCCTCAGCAATCCATAGCCTAATCAACTTGTAAACATCAATCTCTCTGTCTTCTGGAAAACCTCCAATGTAGAGAAAACAAGCCCTCAAATACTGGGGCAAGTAGTTGTAGCTCAGAGAAAGAATTGATTGGCATCGTTCGGATACCGTACCAAAGAATGAGTCCAGATTTTCCTCAACCTTCTTCCAATTGTCATGCGTTAAGTCCATTTTTACAAGAAGTCCAGCAACGACAACAATCGAGAGAGGTAATCCTTGACATTGTTGTACAATATGCTTCCCTATTTCTTCTAGAAGAGGACAGTGATCTTTTTTGAATATTTTTTTGGTGAATAGATTCCAACTATCTTCTAGACTAAGGAAAGACTTACTATGAGGTGGAAAATCAGGGTTGTTGACATAATCAGCAACATACTTGAGCCTAGTGGTTAATAGAATTCGGCTTTTATTGTTATCTTTGGGAAATATTCTTTGGATTTGGTCCCATGCCTCAGTACTCCAAATATCATCTATGACAATTAGAAATCTCCTACGTATCAGACCTCTATGCACAATCTCCATTAGTTGATCATTGTTCATTTCTTGGTTGCTTCCAGTAATTGAAGAAACAACTTCAAGAAGCATTTGTCTCTCATTGTATTCTTCGGAGATAGTGACCCATGCTTGTTTATCAAATCGAGAACAAATAGAAGAATCATCATAAACTTTTCTGGCAAGAGTTGTCTTACCTATACCTCCCATACCAAAAATTGGTATGACAGTTAACTCGTCTGTTTGGGCAGTGAGGCGATCAAGTATGGTGTTGAAGTCATCCTCCATCCCAACAATACTATTTTCCTCAATTGTACTTTTTTCTGGTGAGGAGGGAGTTGCTGTGGATTTGCTTCCATGCTTGTTAAACTCAATCTGCATCACCTCTTGCCTGAGAGAATCAACATCTTTTTCCACTTGTGCCAATTCTTCCTCGAAGAATTTACAAGCCCCTTCTCTATTCTCTGTGCAATCAGCTAAAATGATGCTTCTTAGGCTTGAATCAACTTTATCTTCTGCTTTGTATATTACATCTCTGATCCTCTTTTCTATAAACTTAAGAGTTTCAATATCCTTTGTGGTAGTATTGTCAAGGAAAAGTTGCAGAGCAGAAAGATTTTGATAGAGAGATTGAAGATGTTGTTGTGTAGAGCATCGACAAACGAAAGATTGATTAGGTTTGAAGAGTTGCTCCAATGTATACATAAGTGAAGAAAGAGCAGCATAAGCCATTTCTAAAGGATTTAATCTCCCTGCTTTAGTAGCTTTGTTTTGTGCAAATGATTAACTTTTTTCTATAATCTTTTGCACACTGAAGAGGATAAGAAATGTGTGCTTTAGAATGGTCCATATATACCTGACCTTTCAATTTATTTATTTTTTAAATATTTTTATATAAAACCAATCTATATCTATATCTATATTACCTTAAAAACATGAATTCCTAACTTGAATGTTAAATTACTATAATATCCTTAACTTAGGTAGTGACTTTTTCGGTGAGTGTTGTGACTTTTATGATAAGTTGTGACATTTTTCAAAGGGTTGTGATTTTTCCATGATTTGTGACTTTTCCAAAGAGTTGTGACTTTTTCAATAAGTTGTGACTTTTTCAAAGGGTTGTGACTTCTCGAAAAGGTCATGACTTTTCAGATAAGACAAAAAACACTTGTTCATACTACCCTTTGTTGACTACAAATAGAGGGGTTTCTCTCATTTTTCAACCACAATTTTTTTAATAATCTAAGCATGACCAACTTTACTAATACATATATCTTATTCGGTACTATTTTTATACCATACCATGCCAAGCGACTCTTCATTCTCATAATCACAAAAAGTTAATTATTATCCTTACCGTTCTTTATATTAATTTCTTCATATTAATGCCTATTATTAAAAAAGGGGATAATGCATAAGTACCTCTCTAAACTATGACCGAAATCCCAGAGACACACCTAAATTTAACTAAGATTCTATTACCCCCCCGAACTCATTTTATTCGTATTTTTGTGCACCTTTTGTGCTGATGTGGCACCTTCAACCACCCAAGTTGGTTGTGTTTGTACACACTCGCCCGCCATGTGTGTAAATATTATTTTTTAATTAAAAATTATTTTTAAAAAAATAAAAAAATAAAAAAATATTTCTTAATTTTTTTAAAAAAATAAATTTTTAATTGTTTTTTTAAAAAATATTCTTATTTTTTTATCTTGTAATTAAATTAAGTTAATACACAGTTTTTTTCCTTGTATCGAAACTATATTTTTTTACTTACATTCATTGTTTTTCTCTTTTATTTTTTATTGAGTTTATTTTCTTTGTCTTTCATTTTGATTTGATTTCAAATGTCTTGTATTTAAAATAAGTTAATTTTGAACGGATATCAAAATACGTGAAGAAAATCAAATAAAACATAAAAATATTAAAACATTAAAATTAAAGGACATTTTTAAATTGTTTTTTTAAATACACACAATTTATTAAAAATAATTAAAAGTGAAAAGATAATAAATTAATTGAAAAAAAATTAAATGAAAAAAAATTAAAATAAATATTTTACAAAGAAAGAAATAAAAATAATTAAATATATATTAGTTTTATTATGGGAAAATGCATTAAGTACCCCCAGCCTATGCCCCAAATCCCTAAGACACACCTAACCTTTACTAAAGTCCTATTACCCCCCCCCCCCCCGAACTTATTTTATATATAATTTTCTACCCCTTTTCGGTTTACGTGGCACTATCCTTGAAAAAATTATCAACACGCGTTGGGCCCACAAGATAGTGACACGTAGGCCGAAAAGGGGTAGAAAATTATATATAAAATAAGTTTGGGGGGGGGGGGGGTTAATAGGACCTTAGTAAAGGTTAGGTGTGTCTCAGGGATTTTGGGCATAGGCTGGGGGGTACTTATGCATTTTCCCGTTTTATTATCAATAAATATGTGTACTAACTAATTATAAAGTTTTCAATTAAAAAACAACATGTGTCCAATTTGTGCACTCATCACTTGCCTTCAAGAGAGTGTGCACACTCTTTATGACATGTCAGCATTTGTGGTGTATTTATTCCATTTTAAATTAGTTACGTTTAGGGAGGTAATAGGACTCTAGTTTAAGTTTAGGTGTGTCTTTGGAATTTCGATCATAGTCTAGGGGGGTACTTATGCATTTTCCCTTAAAAGAATAGTCAAAGTGTGTTTGCTCTGTCTGCATGCTTCAACTGCACAAAAATCGTGAGAAGAACTCGTAAGAATTGTGCCTTGCCATTCAATTCTTGACATTTGGCGAGATGACTCTATCACTCTATAAATGGAGGATCAATAAGTGACTTTACTTCAACATATTTAATCAGAGTGAAAAAAAAAAAATACATCCTCAAACACTTATAAACAGTGCACTACAATTTACATGGAGGGATCTTTTCCAAACCCCACTAGTGCATCTGTGAAAAGCATCGAAGCTCTACGAGATTCCTTCATCACACGACCAACAAGTGGTACCTTCACTGTCTCCCTATTCCATAAAGGTTTCTTATCCCAGCTGCAAAAATTGTTTGAAAACCACTCAAAAATAGGAATAAACTATATGACTAAACATTATATTATATATAGAGAATATATTTGGCAAGACGAGAGAGGCTTGCTCAGTTGGTGAAACACCTCCACCTCTAACCAATTATATTGGTCGAGGGTTCAAGTCATGTTGTAAGCAAATATGGGGGAGTACAGCTTAGCAAGGCTCATTCGTTTTGCCAAAAAGAAACATCTTTTGCAAAAGTATGTCATGTGACAAGTACACAAAACATTATATAAGAGTATATTTTGGTAAGACGAGTAAGACTTGCTCAATTTGTGAGACTCCTCTGCCTTAAGCTTGTTGGTCGAGGGTTCAAGTCACATTATACCAATGAGGGAGAACACAACTTAGCAAGCCTTATTCCGTTTTACCAAAAATGAAACATCTTTTGGCAAAATTATGTCATTCGTCAAGAACACAGAGATAGCTAAAAGTGGCATTAACCAACCATGAATTTGTGCGACTTTAGGATTAAGTTTATCGAACATGTGAAGTTGCACAGAACATGAACATACTTAAAGAAGTACACTATGGCGAAACAAAGTGTTACTTGCCTCTTACATTTACACATCCTGAAAAATAATGTTAGGATGTCATGGCGAGAATTCTTGATGTGAAATATATACATACCAATCTTCATGACGAACAACCTTTCCTCCTTCCGTGTACAACTTGATTAGTGATATCATATGAATGTCTTTCCCCAAGAACTTGTAATATTGTTTGTTTTCAATTAAAATCTGAAGCCATCAACCTTAATGTCAGAGTTCTAAAGCAGAGAATAAACAAAGCGAAAAGAAGATGCAATAGGATGGATGTATCTTAAACCTCTTTATTTCCAGGAGAAATTTTTTCTGTGTGACGTTGTACTCCACGATTCTCAACTCACTGAACACCTGAAATGTAAAACAGCAACAGTTTGAAATTATCCATACACAACAATCCCAAGCCTAAAGGAAGACATAATATAGTAATAAATTGATTAACTTTAAGAAGAAAGGGTTGGTTAAGAACTTTTGACGTAAGCCATAGTAGTTACAGTCTCTCAACATACAACGGAGATTATGCTGGGAGCCTAAGATATTTTCGTGATGTATTTCCTTTTGTTAGGGTTTTGCCCTGATTTTCTTACCATAATTTAAGATTTATTTTTCCTTAAAGAAAAGACAAAACATTACCATAAATGTTTTTACTTTTCTTGAAAGGAAAATATAATATTCTTTCATATTTGATTTATTCTCTCCTTTTAGGACTCTTTTTCTAGTAAGAAAAGGTTTTAGGACTCTATAAATATAGATTTGTTTCTTCTAACACAAAAACAATAACATCCACAATGTAGTCGTTTAAGAGTCTTGTTTATGGGGAGATTTATTCTCTCTAAAGTTTCAATGTTTTTTATATTAGTTTTGATATAATAATATTTTGATTTTTAGTATAAGGTTTTGTTATCTAACTTATCAACTATATGATTTGCAAATTGTAAGCTTCTGCATGACGCCTAATCACCCTTCAGAACCCAACACCTTTCAAGTAATAAGTTATGGTATCCATATTTTAGAAGCAAAACTGATTTTAAAACTGCATCGCGCAATGCAATTTTCCAAAAGGTTCTTGCCTATATCTTTTTTTTTCTTTCCACAATAAAGTGTATCAATCTAGCATAGCAGGAGACTAGTATGAAATAGGACACTTAGCAAGAAGTAAATTATTTAGACCTTCCCAAGCGAATAGAATGACAATTTAATCTGCTTTACCCTGCAATCAACAGTAAAATTCATAGTCAAGATTACAAAAGGAACAAGCTAATTACTAGACGCGTGAAAGGATAGACAAGTTTAGCATACCCCTCTGCATGCATAAGGGGATCTTCAAATGTTGCATTTGGAGCATAAATCTCAAAATCTTGCGCCTTGGCTCGCGATGAATATCTTAAATTTATTTGTAGAAAGCTTGTCATGATCATAATTACTATAAAAAAAGAGATTAATTAACTAATAAATTATTGATTAACAGATATCACTAATAGGGATGACAACGTAGCAGGGAGATTTTAAGGCTATGTGGGGTGGGGCAATTGGGATGCGGGACGAGGTGAAGTGAGTTTTTTAAAAACTAATGTGGGGCGGAGCGGGTGGCGGGTTCAAACTTAATTTTAACTTTTTACCTGTTATAAGAGTAATAAAACATTATTTATTAAGATAATTTCTTAAAAGTTACTAAAATATTCAAGATAGTACATGAAAATGGTTCAATAAAAACTACTTATACGGTTTTTTACATGCTTCCCAATTAACCTTTAAAAAATAAAATTCTAAGTTATTATATATTTAATTAATACTACTTAATGAGAAAATGAATTTATTTTTATGAAATTTCTTTTTAGTATCAAAATTAATTAAAAATGGCAAATATTCAAAAATTTATGTGGGCAGGGTATGGTGAGTTGAAATGAAAAAAAGTTGTTATACGCAGCGGGTTAAAATTATTGCGGGTTAAGCTCAACCCGCCCCGTCTTATTGCCATCTCTAATCAATAAAACAATAACTCCGTTTCAAACAAGTTGGAGATAAATGTGGAAGTGAACAATATTTTCCTCCACACTTTATATGCTAGTCTTATTTTCTGAGTGCGTGAAAATTCTGACTCTGCCATGCATGTGACTGATTGCTACAATATACATGGTAGTAGATTTAAAAACATAGTAAGAGAATGAATATTAAAAGAATAACATAAAACATTTAATTGGGAATGAAACTCACAAACTGAGAAGACGTGGAAGTA
Organism: Solanum acaule; assembly: GCA_036250505.1. Classification (NCBI taxonomy): domain Eukaryota; kingdom Viridiplantae; phylum Streptophyta; class Magnoliopsida; order Solanales; family Solanaceae; genus Solanum; species Solanum acaule. The sequence goes on along the minus strand of JAJOOR010006803.1, from coordinate 18,001 downwards.
TATAATGAGAAGCAGTATAATCATCACCAGCTTCCTTCAAGTACCCTTCTCTTTCTTCATCCTTCATTCCTAATACACAATTCCCAAAAATAATTGAGAAATACACCACAAATTAACAAAATTAAACTTTTTTAACAAAATGTTCCAAGTTTACAGGTCTTTTTTAGCAGGTGAAAACAAAATAGGAAGAAGATAATAATGAAAGATGGAAATGAACATACCTTTGGAGTAATTCGAACTTGAAGCTCATAATTTCCCAAGCTCTCTTGCTCTTGTTGAATTCTCTTAGCACTATTATCTACAGAAGAGCTGCAATTATCTATTTTGATCAATTTTAGTGTCATTATATCTCCAATACTCTCTGGAATCTCCTCCAGTTTTTCCAACCCATAAAGTATTAGTTGCTCAAGCATAGGAAAATTATCACTACTAGTTGATTCCCACCTTTCTAGATCTGCTTCACCAATTAATAGATATTTTAATTTGCGAAACACAACATCTTCATCTACTTTCCAATCTGATCCAGAAAATGCATACTCCCCTTCGATCACCTCAAGATTAGGTAAATTAGCCAGCAAATCCATAACTTCCCATGGTATATAAGTACCTAATAATATCAATTTCTTGATATTAGGACTTAATTTCTTGATTTTACAAGACAAAATATCTCCAGAGAAAATGTTCAGGTCAATGCTCTCCAGCTTTATGAGTAGCGTCTCCAGCTCCTCTAGAAGAATTAGAGAATCAAGAATTGCAGACCAGTCAGGATGCTCAGATTCATCTATGAACTTTAGCTTTTTTAGATTGGGAGTTCTTTTTATGATTTCCACAATAAAATGAGAGTTATAGAGATAAGGATTTTGCAAGTTATTCAGAAACAAGGGATTTTCTGCCTCAAGAGGATTAGTGGCGAATCAATATCCACATGTCTTAGCTCTGACATTCTCCAGATATCTAGTGGATGCTCCAACTTTGTTGGTCTGTTGACACCAATATTTTCTTGAAGAATTATGGTCTGTAGATTTCTCAATTTGTCTAGTGAAACAGCTTTCTCAATTCTTGCAGCAACATATCTCAAATGTACAAGCTCAGGTATTACACAAGAGAAATCGTACCAGAGTGATAATACGTCCAACACCTTAAGCAACCTGAACTTTGAAACAATGGAACAAATCCTTTCTGGAAAATCGTAGTAATAAAAATATTCCATTGAAATAAAGGTACGAGTTATACCACTACAATGCATTGGAGGATAAACTTGCTTCTCTTGAAGTTCAGACAGAATGATCACTCGTCGTTGATCATCTATGGATTCTGAGGGCTTGGGAACATTCCCATTCATGATATACACAACATTTTCAGTATGAGTTTCACTTAGGCATAGTTGGCGAAGAAGATCATGAATTTTGCAAGTTTTCATCCTTCCATTAGCCGTTAATCTATCAATCAAAATTAGACTTCTATCAATTAGCTCTTGTAGATATTCCTCTGCCACCATTTCTAACCTTTTATTTCTTCTTGCCTTTATGAATTGCTCAGAAATCCATAGCCTAATCAACTTGGAAACATTAATCTCTCTGTCTTCTGGAAAACCTCCAACATAGAGAAAACAAGCCTTCAAATATTGGGGCAAGTAATTATAGCTCAGAGACAGAATTGATTGACACCGTTCAGATACTGTACCAAAGAATGAGTTCAGATTTTCCTCAACGTTCTTCCAATTGTCATGTGTTAAGTCCATTTTTCCAAGAAGTCCAGCAACGACAACAATCGAGAGAGGTAATCCTTGACATTGCTGTACAATATGCTTCCCTATTTCTACAAGTAAAGGAGGACACTGATCTTTCTTGAATATTTTTTCGGTGAATAGATTCCAACTATCTTCTAGACTTAGAAAAGACTTACTATGAGGCGGAAAATCAGGGCAGTTGACATAATCAGCAACATACTTGAGCCGAGTAGTTAATAGAATTCGGCTTTTATTGTCATCATTTGGAAATATTCTTTGCATTTGGTCCCATGCCTCAGTACTCCAAATATCATCTATGACAATTAGGAATCTTCTACCCTTCAAACCTTTATACACAATCTCCATTAGTTCATCATTGCTCATTTCTTGATTGCTTCCTGTAATTGAAGAGGCAACTTCAAGAAGCATTTGTCTCTGATTGTATTCTTCGGAGATAGTGACCCATGCATGTTTATCAAATCGAGAACGAATAGATGAATCATCATAAACTTTTCTGGCAAGAGTTGTCTTACCTATACCGCCCATACCAAAAATTGGTATAACAATTAACTCATCTGTTTGGGCAGTGAGGTGATCAAGTATGGTGTTGAAGTCATCTTCCATCCCAACAATAGTATTTTCCTCATGAATTGTACCTTTTTTTGGTGAGAAGGAAGTTGTTGCTAATTCTGTAGATTTGCTTCCATGCTTATTAAACTCAACCACCATCACCTCCTTCCTGAGAGAGTCAACATCTTTTTCCACTTTTAGCAATTCTTCCTTGAAGAATTTACAAGCCCCTTCTCTACTCTCTGTGCAATCAGTTTGAATGATGCTTCTTAGGCTTGAATCAACTTTATCTTCTGCTTTGTATACTACATTTTTTATCCTCTTTTCTACAAGCTTGGAATTGAAACTCGATAAATTAATTATTATTTTAAAAAAATATATAAGATCAGTAAGATTTAGATAACTATACTAGTGAATTACATACCTTAAGAGTTTCAATATCCTTTGTGATAGTATTGTCAAGGAAAAGTTGCAGAGCAGAAAGATTTTGATAGATAGATTGAAGATGTTGTTGTGTAGAGCATCGACAAACGAAAGATTGATTAGGTTTGAAGAGTTGTTCCAATGTATACATAAGTGAAGAAAGAGCAGCATAAGCCATTTCTCTTTGTTTGCTGGAATAACTAAAAGATAAAGAGGCTTTGCAGATTTAATCTCTCTGCTATGTTATTCTTATTTCTTAGTATAAGAGATTTTGTCCACATAATTTACTTTTCTTTATCACCACCACCTTTTTCTAAATGGGGGACAAAGACATAGGATACTCACCCTTTAAAAAACTATTAGGACACCTTTAAAGTGAAACTTTTAACTCTTAATTCGTTGTCATTCACTTCCATGATAATGAGATATTTGACTCCCAAGTCTTCTAATGGAAGGAAAGGAGAGCTCAAGTCTTCTTAATTTTTTAAAGAAATTAAGAAATATTTCAAACTATCAAATAAACCAGTAAGGATTCTTATTAACATTTCAAAAAAGTTTTAAAAACCATATTTATCCTTTTGGACTACTGTTGCTTTGTTTTTGGGCTCTGACCCATTCCGGTTGTTTTTGCCATTGGACTCTTTCCATCTTCTGCAGAAGTTGTATTTTCATTAGATTTGTTGATCTTTGTCGTATAAGATTGTTTCTTTTTCAACTTCTTGGATGTAAGGTTTATCAAGAGAGTATTCTCGGATTTGGTGAAGAAATGCCCAAAAATTGTCCGATTCATATTCGACAAGTTTGGAATGACAATCTCTGATGAAAATGGGAATTTACCCAAGTGTGTAACTGATAAATATTGCATATGACAATTCGATTCAGTTATTTCAAATCTGAACGATCATGTTTATGCTAACGACTCAATTGTGTAGGATTGCAACCACCGATCTCCACTAACTTCTCAAGAGCAATGTTTCAGATTACAACTCCACAATCTTAGGAGTTGAAGTTTAGGGTAGAGAGAGATGACAAAAAATAATAGCCAAGAATGACAAAGGCTGGTGTGAATAGCAAGGGCCTCAATGTGTACATGACTCTTTAAAATATATTTACAATAATATCCTTGACATAAGAGACTAACTCTAGTATCTCAACTTCACAGTACACTCAAACTGTTCTAACTACTCTCCAACAAGTCAAACTCGCTTTTTGTTACAAACCTCACCCACACAATTACACTCTTCAATTTAGAAATTATTACAACTCAATAATAACCCTGGAACAACTCAATAAAGATAAATTAAAGCTGCTGCTAGGTAAAAACTAATTGAAAAACTTAAAGCTAGTGCACTGCACTTTGCATGGAGGGATCTTTTCCAAACTCCATTAGAGCATGTGTTAAAAGCATCGAAGCTCTACAAGATACCTCAGTCACGCGCCCAACAAGTGGTACCTTCACTGTCTCCCTATTCTGTAAAGGTTTATAATCCCAGCTGCAAACATTGTTCGCAAAACATTCAAAAACAGGAATAAACTATACAATCAAACACTATATTATGTATATATTAGAATTAAGAATTAACTAAGAATCAAAGATGGAAATGAACATACCATAGGAGTAATTTGAACTTGAAGCTCATAATTTCCAAAGCTTTGTTGCTCTTTTTGAATTCTCTTTGCATTATTCTCTACAGCAGAGCTGCAATCAACTATTTGGATCAATTTTAGTGTCATTATATCTCCAATACTCTCGGGAATCTCCTCCAGTTCAAACAACCAATTCAGTATTAGTTTCTCAAGCATAGGAAAATTATCACTACCAGCTGCTCCCCACCTTTGCAGATCTTTGGACCTAATTAGTAGATGTTTTAATTTGCGAAACACAACATCTTCATTTAGTTTCCAATCTGTTCCAGAAAATGCATAATACCCCTTTAGCACCTCAAGATTGGGTAAATTAGACAGCAAATTCATAACTTCCCATGGTATTTTAGTATTTGATAATGTCAACTTCTTGAGATTAGGAGGGAAAACATCCCCAGAGAAAATCGACGGGTCAATGGAGTTCACCTCTATCTTTAGTGTCTCCAGCTCCTCTAGAAGAATTAGAGAATCAGGAATAGAAGGATAGTCAGAAATTTCGCACATCTTTAGCTTTTTTAGATTGGGAGTTCTTCTTATGATTTCCGCAGAAAAAGGAGAGAACTGGAGAGTAAGTGTGTGCAAGTTATTGAGAAACAAAGGTTGTTCTCCAATACTACTTTTTTCTGCCTCAAGAGGATTTGATATGTATAGTGGCCATTCAATATCCAAATGTCTTATCTCTGTCATTCTCCAGATATCTAATGGGTGGACCAACTCTGTCTGTTCAAAACCTACAAGAATTATGGTCTGTAGATTTCTCGATTTGGCTAGTGAAAGACCTCCCTCAATTCTTGCAGCAACATATCTCAAATGTACAAGCTCAGGTATTACATCAGAGAAATCGTACCAAACTGATAACACGTCCAACACCTTAAGCAACTTGAACTGTGAAACAATAGAGCAAATCACATAATTTGGAGAATCTAAATTAATAGATTGCATCGAAATAAAGGTACGAATTATACTTGTTGTATCATTCATATACATTGGACAATAAACTTGCTTCTCTTCATGTTTACGCAGACCAATCACACGCCGCTGATCATGTATGACTTCTACTAAGGACACGAGAACATTCCCATTCATGTAATACACAATATTTTCAGTTTGAACTTCACTTAGGCATAGTTGGCGAAAAAGATCGTGAATTTTGCAAGTTTCTATCCTTCCATTAGCCCTTTGTTTACCAGTCAAAATTAGACTTCTATCAATTAACTCTTCTAGATACTCCTCTGCCACTACTTCTAACCTTTTATTGTTTCTTGCCTTTACAAATTGCTCAGCAATCCATAGCCTAATCAACTTGGAAACATTAATCTCTCTGTCTTCTGGAAAACCTCCAACATAGAGAAAACAAGCCTTTAAATATTGGGGCAAGTAATTGTAGCTCAGAGAAAGAATTGATTGGCACCGTTCGGACACCGTACCAAAGAATGAGTTCAGATTTTCCTCAACCTTCTTCCAATTATCATGTGTTGGGTCCATTTTTCCAAGAAGTCCAGCAACGACAACAACCGAGAGAGGTAACCCTTGACATTGTTGTACAATATGCATCCCTGTTTCTTCTAGCAGAGGAGGACATGGATCTTTTTTGAATATTTTCTCAGTGAATAGATTCCAACTATCTTCTAGACTTAGAAAAGACTTACTATGAGGCGGAAAATCAGGGCAGTTGACATAATCAGCAACATACTTGAGCCGAGTAGTTAATAGAATTCGGCTTCTATTGTCATCATTTGGAAATATTCTTTGCATTTGGTCCCATGCCTCAGTACTCCAAATATCATCTATGACAATTAGAAATCTCCTGCCCTTCAGACCTCTATACACAATCTCCATTAGTTGATCATTGCTCCTTTCTTGATTGCTTCCGGTAATTGCAGAGGCAACTTCAAGAAGCATTTGTCTCTGATTGAATTTTTCGGAGATGGTGACCCATGCATGTTTATCAAATCGAGAATGAACATATGAATCATTATAAGCTTTTCTAGCAAGAGTTGTCTTACCTATACCGCCCATACCAAAAATTGGTATAACAGTTAACTCGTCTATTTGGGCAGTGAGGCGATCAAGTATGATGTTGAAGTCATCCTCCATCCCAACAATAGTATTTTCCTCAATTGTCCTTTTTTCTGATGAGGAAGGAGTTGTTGCTAATTCTGCAGATTTGCTTCCATGCTCGTTAGACTCGATCTGCACCACCTCTTTCCTGAGAGAATCAACATCTTTTTCCACTTTTACCAATTCTTCCTCAAAGAATTTACAAATCTCTTCTCTCATCTCTGTGAGATCTGCTAGCAGAATGATGATATATCTTAGGCTTGAATCAACTTTCTCTTCTGCTTCGTATACTACATTTCTGATCCTCTTTTCTACAACCTTGAAATTGAAACTCAATAAATTAGTTATTGTTAAAAAATATATATATAAGATCAGTAAGATTTTGATAACTATATATACTAGTGAATTAATTACATACCTTAAGAGTTTCAATATCCTTTGTGGTAGTATTGTCAAGGAAAAGTTGCAGAGCAGAAAGATTTTGATAGAGAGATTGAACATGTTGTTGTGTATAGCTTGGACAAACGAAATATTGATTAGGTTTGAAGAGTTGTTCCAATGTATACATAAGTGAAGAAAGAGCAGCATAAGCCATTTCTCTTTGTTTGCTGGTATTACTAAAAGATAAGAGCCTCGCAGATTTAATGTCTCTGCCTTAGATAATTTACATGATTTTGGACAATTTTCTATTTAACATCTACATCACAACCACACAACTTGTGGTTCATGGATGTAAACTGTGGATTGACTAAGTCAAAGTGAAAAAAAAGAAATGAAAAATAAAGACATAATAATATGTCAAGTTGTATTAATATATAATAAACTTCTAATGAAAAATAAAGAAACTCTTGTTGTTTTCCTAAAGAATTTTCAAACATTAGTCGTTCAGATTTCTGATTCATATACATTGGATTCCAACTTGTCAGAGACATTGAACCCTGTTGTAAAATTGAATAATTTACGTTGAATAATGAAGACATCATGTGTCAGGACGAATATAATAAACTTCCACTACAAATTTTCCTTGAAATTTCTAGGCATAATACATAAATATAACCTTTAACTTAGCCTCATTTTACGTTTATGCCCTCCAACTTTAAATATGCACAAATAGACACTTGAATTTGTACAAAATTGAACAAATAGACACACCTACGTGGCATCGTACATGTCAATTTGTGTCCTATGTGGTGTCCTATGTGTATTATGCCACATAGGACTCATGTGTCTACTTGTTCAACTTTATACAAGTTTAAGTGCTTACTTATGCACACCAAAGTTGGAGGATATATATGTGAAATGAGGCCAAGTTAAAGGGGACATTTATGTATTATGCCAAATTTATATTATCATAAAATGTCAAGACGTATTGAGTTACTTTTAAGTTAATAATACCATCTAGAATTTTGTACAACAAAAAACACATAGGTTGAAGATTAACCAGCCCCACAGTCTTACTTGAAACAAGAAACCAACTCTTATCCAAAAGGTTGAGATAGGCCTAAATTCCATTAGAAACACATTTTTCCCCCAACCAAACTAAAGCTAAATAAAAGCACAAATAGATGATTGGAAGAAAAGAACAAAGGGTTCAAAAATGCTTTTAAAATTTATTGGCCAAACACTAATTGTTTCTTACCAAAAGTATTTTCTTTAAGAAAAATAATTTTCATTATAAGCTAATTTTAAAAGTTTTGACAAAATAAATCCTTCTCTAATACATATAATTGGTAACTTAATTGATTATGACATGGTAAGTTTTACTTCCATTAACCATAATTTCTCAATTTTACTATTATAAGAAAAAAGGTAAATTGACTATTTTATTCACTTAACTATTCGATGGAAAATTTTAGTGTATCTTTCCGCTGTGCTATTTTTCTCATTGCTTGCATTTGTGGTTATTGAAGATTCTAGAAGCTACTAGATCAAGTTAGTTACAAATTTTGTTAGGTTGTTATGTAACCAACTCTATGTAGCGTATGAAAGGTGTGGAAGGTGTGATCTGTATGTGGTCTATAAAAGGATGAATTTCTTCATCATTGTAGCTTTAATACTTTGATAATAAAAATTCTTTTCTTCCGCAACAGAGCTATTCATTCATTCATATCCATGGAAGAACAAGCTTCCATGGATTCAATAGCACAGTAACAAATTCACATGGTATCAGAGCAGCGACATTGGGATTCAATCTCGACCTGCGTATTGGTTTCACGATCAAATCACACTGCATAAATTTTGGTTATGGGAGATCAAACAGCCTCTATAATGGCAGATCTAACAGTGGCTTCTCTTGAACACTCTCATCCTCTCTACCTTCATGCATCAGATACGCCAGGTACAACTTTGATTGCAATCAAGCTCACAGGCCCAGCTAACTATGGATTGTGGAGTAGGTCATTACGACTTGCGCTATTGGTTAAGAACAAACTCTGCTTTGTAGATGGAACTTGTCTAAAGAGTTCGTACAAAAGGGATCTAGCAACTCAGTGGGAAAGATGTAATGTTGTGGTGCTCTCATGGATCAGTAGCACGGTGGCTCAGGTATTACTCACAACAATTGTTTATGCCTCAAATGCCAAGCGTGTATAGGACGACTTCAAAGAAAGGTTTGACAAATCTAATCTCACTAGAGTGTATCAGTTATGAGCAGAAGTTTCTTCTCTAAAACAAGGAACTGACTCTGTTACAACCTACTATTCAAAATTGAGGGATCTATGGGATGAATTAGATGTCTTAGTACCAACTCTTTTGTGTAATTGTGATGAGGCTAAGCCCTATATTGAACACTTAAGTCAGCAGAGGCTATTAATGTTCCTCATGGGCCTCAATGAATCATATAGCCATGTTAGAAGTGACATCTTACTTAAAGTAGTTGTTCCTACTGTTAATCAGGCGTATGCCACTGTAATACAGAAAGAAAGTCAGAGGTTACTAGGTGTTATGGATGTCAACAAGGAACCTCTAACAATGATGGTTAACAGGAAGCAAGGTTTTAAGGGAAGAAAGCTCTTTGATACTGCTTGTGAGCATTGTGGTTACAAAAATTATCTCACTAAAGATTGCTATAGGGTTGTTAGATATCCCACAGATTTCAAAAGCAAGAGGAAGCAGGGACAAGGAGATGCTTATGGTAACAACACAGGATTCAAAGGTTATGGTGATTCTCAAAATAATAGCAATGGCAATGGTCACAGGTTGAACAACTTCAACCACAATCAGCATGTTAATTCAGGATTCAAATCCTATGCAAACCATGTTGCTGCTGATAGACAGAATATTGAGCTCATTGAGGAGAAATACAATCATGTGAGGAATCTCAGCACAACAACACCAGTTGTGCAGGTGCTGGTGATAACAATGATTGCAAGGCAAATCTGGCAGGTAATGTGTCTTTATCATCTGATGCTTATGATCATCATTGGATAATTGATTCGGGTGCCACTCACCACATTACATCATGTAAACAAATGCTAGCTAAATTTAGTAGTCTAAGTGATCAGAAGTCCAATACTGTCCAGCTTCCAACAGGAAATAGAGCTCATATTATGAACACTGGGAATACTGTTATTATGGGTTGTTATAAGGTGAAGAATGTATTACATGTACCTGACTTCAAGTTTACCTTGTTGTCAGTTGCAAGGTTGACTAAGGACCTACTGTGTAGTATCAGTTTCTTTCCTAACTTTTGTGTGATGCAGGCTCTCTCAAATGGCAAGGTGATTGGGATGGGTAGAGAACATGATGGATTATACTTGTTAAACAATTCAGTTAAAGTTGTAGTCAATGCTACCATAAGAGATAACAATACTACTACATCATTATGGCATTTTAGACTTGGTCATCCTTCCCTTGCTGCTATGCAACATATTTCAGCTATCAAGGACAATTTGACTCATTTACCATGTTGTCATACATGTCCTCAAGCAAAACAAAGTAGACCTGCATTTCCTGATAGTATTCATAGTTCTAGCACTATTTTCCAATTACTTCATGTAGATGTATGGGGTCCTTATAAGACTCCCACTTATGATAGGAAACAATACTTTGTTACCATTGTAGATGATTACAGAAGGTTTACTTGGGCCTGCTTGATTCAGTCTAAAACTGAAGTGTACTCTGTACTCAAAGATTTTTTGTTAATGATAAACACTCAGTTTGGCCTGAAGGTGAAGGTGTTGAGATTTGATAATGAGACAGAGTTTATGAATTCAAAATGTCATGAGTTGTTTGGTTCTCTTGGCATTGTGCATCAAAGTTCTTGTGCCTACACACCCCCAACAAAATGGGGTGGTAGAAAGAAAGCACAGACACATACTAAACACTGCCAGAGCCCTCAAAATCCATACTAACATTCCTATTTCTTATTGGGGACACTGTGTAAAGGATGCAGTCTACTTGATAAACAAAACACCCTCATTAGTATTGCAGAAGAAATCTCCACATGAAATGCTCTATGGTACTACACCACAACTGGACCACTTGAAAGTGTTTGATTGCCTTTGTTTTATGTATATACTGCCTAGGTCTGATAAGTTTGGTGCTAGAGCAAAGAAAGGAGTTTTCATGGGGTATGCAGAAACACAAAAGGGATATAGAGTGTTGGATTTGGAGTCAAATTCCTTCCAAGTCAGCAGGGATGTCACATTTATAGAAGACTAGTTTCCTTTCAAGACAAGCTTAACTCCTCAACATTTTGAAGCAACTGAATCATCTTGGTTGCAAATATTTAATGCTAATGAACATGTTCATTTGCCTCATGCTGATACATGAGATATTATACATGATACTGATACAGGAAATATTATGCATGATGCTCCAAATGAATCTACAGATCCACTAGCTGCTGAAGAGGAAAGTATACCCAATGAGGCATCAACTGATGAAGCATCCAGTGAAGCTACTCATGATGTTGTGACCACTGCAACTCCACCTGCCAGACCAAACAGGTCTATCAGACCTCCCATTTGGCATAAAGATTATCTGGTTCCCAAGTCCTCAAAGCTAGCTCATAAGTATCTTCCTTAACCCATTACCAACTATGCAGTTTATTCAAGGATTAATCCTTCTTATAAGTCATTCCTAACTGCATTGTCATCAGTATTTGAACCTCATACTTTCAAGGAGGCATCTGAATGTAAAGAATGGATTATGGCTATGCAAGATGAAATTACTGCATTAGAGCAAAATGGAACTTGGACTGTGGTTGATCTCCCACCTGGAAAGAAGGCCATTGGATCAAAATGGGTATATAAAGTTAAGCTTCAAGCTAATTGACAGGTTGAAAGGTATAAGGCAAGATTGGTTGCTAAGGGTTATAGTCAACAGGAGGGCCTAGACTACCATGAAACCTTCTCACCTATAGCAAAAATGGTCACAGTTAAAACCACCATTAGTGTGGCAGCCTCTCAAGATTGGCCCCTCTATCAAATGGATGTGCATAATGCATTTTTGCAAGGAGATCTTAATGAGGATGTCTATATGGAAATGCCATAAGGTTTTCAAAAACAAGGGGAATATAAGGTGTGCAAATTGCTTAAATATTTGTATGGATTGAAGCAAGCATCAAGACAATGGAACCAAAAACTCACAGAAGTTCTTTTAGCTACTGGTTACTCTCAAAGTTCATATGATCACTCTCTTTTCACAAAGAGGGTTTAATCCTCATTTATGTAGATGATTTGTTATTAACAGGAAACAACAGCAAGTTGATACAGGAGCTGAAAGACTCACTTCACAGCAAGTTCAAAATGAAAGATCTTGGTGATCTCAAATTCTTTCTAGGCATTGAAATTATGAGGTCCAAGTCTGGTATATTACTCAATCAAAGAAAGTATTGTCTTGAACTGATTGCAGACACTGGTATTAGTGGTGCAAAACCAGTAAACACACCTTTGGAGGCAAATGTAAAGCTGACTACTGTAGAGTATGATGAATTAATTAGAGATAACACTAATCCTATACACAGGGACATCACAGCCTATCAAAGGCTGGTTGGGAGACTCTTATACCTTACCATCACCAGACCTGACATTAGCTTTACAGTCTAGGTCCTGTCGCAATTCATGCAGCATCCTAAGAAGTCACACTGGGAAGCAACCATGAGGGTGATTAGATATATCAAGAGCAGTCCTGGTCAAGGCATACTGATGAGCAGCAAGAGGAGCCTGCAACTTGAAGCATTTTGTGATGCAGATTGGGCTGCTAGTCCCAATACAAGAAGGTATGTGACTGGATATCTGGTTAAGCTAGGAGATTCACTCATATCTTGGAAATCAAAGAAGCAGCACACAGTGAGCAGGAGTTCTGCAGAGGCTGAGTACAGGAGCATGGCTGGTGTGGTTGATGAGGTTACATTGTTAGTTGGTTTGCTGAAAGAACTGAATATGAATGTCACTACTCCTGTCAAGCTATATTGTGACAGCAAAACAGCACTTCAGATAGCTGCCAATCCCATTTTCCATGAGAGGACCAAGCATATTGAAATTGACTGCCATTTTATAAGGGAAAGGATCAAGAATGAACTGATACTACCTACATACATTAATACTAAGCAGCAACCAGCAGACATACTAACAAAAGGCCTAGGAGCAGCTATTCATCATATGTTGTTATCCAAGCTTGGAGTCTTCAACATATACTCAGACTAAAGCTTGAGGGGGAATATTGAAGATTCTAGAAGCTACTAGAATCAAGTTAGTTACAAATTTTGTTAGGTTGTTATGTAACCAACTCTATGTAGCGTATGAAAGGTATGGAAGGTGTGATCTGTATGTGGTCTATAAAAGGATGAATTCCTTCATCATTGTAGCTTTAATGCTTTGATAATAAAAATTCTTTTCTTCCGCAACAGAGCTATTCATTCATCCATATCCATGGAAGAACAAGCATCCATGGATTCAATAGCACAGTAACAAATTCACAGTGGTATTACGCATCTACTATTACATTATATTATTAAGTATAAATTATACCTACAACTTAAATAAAATTATCAATAAAGTTGATGTTATTTGGGTTGTGCTATCGATAACTAGTTTACATATACAAACACTAGTGGCAAAAATCTCCATGTTTCACATGGTCCCAAAAAAAATTCACGAAGTAATATATATATATTATCATATATCATCATATATATTACTAAAAGTGGGAACAAAAAAAGTTAAAAGTTGAAATACCATTTTGCCCCTACACTAGATTAAAATATTTAGTTAATTACATGTTTAAATATTATTGATAATCAATTATTACATCGAGTAAATGAAGAGTTCATGTATTTAAAGGAGGATTGTTTACTCTTCCAGATTTTAATGGAGGTTCATTGCATATATTTAATATTCTTAAAGTTGTTCTCTTATATCTATTTTGGCCCTTTGAAACCTTCAAATAGTATTTAATTTAAAACTTTAAGATGTCTTTAGGTATTCCTCTATTTTTATCTATATAAATTCATCTTTTTTGTTTCATGAAACTCACATCCAAAATTATTCTTTTCATTTTATAGTTAAAGTAGTGAAGCCATCAACATCTATTATTGACAAAATCCTCTTTTTGAAATCACAAGGAAAGGACTTGTTGATTATTCAAGTATACATCGATGATATCATCTTTGAAACAACTTTTGAGGTGTTGAGTGAAGAGTCTGTTTCACTCATGAGTAGTGAGTTTTGAAGTGAGCATGGTGGAAGAATTAAATTTCTTCTTGGAGCTGTAAATCAAGCAAACTTCTAAAGCTTTGCAAAATGGAACATCAATGATGACATAGTCATGCCGGTAGTGGGAAGAATTGCTACATGAAGAGGATATGGTCATGCCGATAAGAGGAAGAAGTTGACAAAGTTCGTCATCATCAACAAGGGGGAAAATGTTATTTTTTTTTTATGTGAAGTTTTGATGATTTGACAAACTTCGAAAATGATGCAAAAAGGAAACCAATTCAGTTACCTGAAAAGGCATGCTGATAAGGGGAACTGGTGAAAGGGGGAAGAATGTGAATAAGTTTGTTATCATCAAAAAGGGGAAAATGTTACTTTGGAGCTGATGTTAAGTTTCGATGATTTAACAAACTTAGGGATCTAACAAGGGACCAGATCCAAGAAAGGGTCTTCTGGTATTGGGACTGATGAAAAGGGAAATAAATGAATAAACTCAGCATGAGGAATATTTGTGTGTCTTCATCAAAAAGGGGGAAAATGTTATATTCTAGTGTTTTGATGATCCTCACAAATGCAGGGACCTGGTCCTTGGAGGGTACTTTCATCCAGATTCAAAGTGGTGCACAGCTATAAAGCCATATTTACAGTTGTCTTGTCAAGTATGTTGGTGAGATGTGCAGCGTACTTCACCAATAGGAAGGGCGGACGAAGTTGTTTGTTTAAGTGGTCAAAACACTTGTTGGTAACTGATATATACAATAATAAACAAACAACATTATTCATTTAAGAAGAGAGAGCTAGCAAGTATTTTTCAAGAACTCAAGCATCAAAGAACGCAACAAGGGACCTAGCCCTAGAAAGTGTGCGTACGTGAAAAGGACGAAAAGACATCTATCAAAAGGTTGCCAACTCTGATGTAGTTGGTGCACATCCTTTAGAATAGCAGGCTCTCAACCTATGGCCTTGCCCCAAGGGTTTGTGTCCACTTTAATAATAGTCTCTTCTCCAAACACAAACCCAAGATTTGGCAAACAAAAACTTGGATTTTCTCTGAAAATTCATAATTTTGAAAAGAAGGCCATCTTCAAGGAAGAACACTACTCAACTCAACAAAGGAACCTGATAGAGTACTGAAGAGTCTTTATTGTATCTTGAGCTTTGTGTCTTATGTGCTTACATTGTAAATCTATTCCTGTGTTATAAAGGAATCAGTTCTTTGTTATGTTCTACCAAAAGTCTAAGTCAATTAAGGTCAACTGATTTAGTGGGCAGCATTATTGTTGCTTAGTCAAATTCTAAGTCATCTAGTTGTAGGTGATTTAGTGGGCAGTGTTGTATCTGCTTAGCCGAATTCTAAATCATCTAAGAGTTACCTGATTTAGTGGGCAGTGTTGTATCTGCTTAGTTGAAGTCTAAGTTATCTAAAGGTAGGTAGCTTAATGGGCAGTGTTGTATCTGCTTAGTTGCTTTCTTTGTAGTAGGGTCACTACATTGAGGGGGAAGGGATTTAGAGGTAAATTCCTAGGTTGCAAGAAGTTGTAATCTGAATCGTTGCTCCGTTTGAGTGAAATGGAGTTTGGGTTGAAAAGCCTGTGAGGACAGGTCATGGTTTTCACTGCCCTTGAGCAAGGAGGTTTCCACGTAAAATCCTTGTGCAAATTTTACTTCCAGTTGTTTACTTTCTGCATATATTTCAGTTACTGTTCTTGTTGAGTCAAGGGACCTGGTCCATTGACGTATAGTGGACGCATACATTCCAACACTCACCCTTTATCATTTGTTTTCCAATTGGTAGGTCAACACAATCAAAATGATTGAAGGCATAATACATAAATGTGTCCTTTAATTTGGCCTCATTTCATATTGATGCCCTCTAGTTTTGGTTGTGCACAAGTAAGCACTTTAACTTGTATAAAGTTGGTAGGTACACGAGTCATATGTGACATAATACACGTAGGACACAAATTGACTTGTAGGATGCCACGTAGGATGTGTATGTCTATTTATTCAACTTTATATCTACTTGTGCACAACCAAAGTTGAAGAGCATAAATGTAAACGAAGACTAAGTTAAATGGCATATTTATGTATATGTCTTGATTAAAGAGAGTGTGAAAGAACTACTTTGTCCCTGCTACATGTATTCTTAAATCTTGTTCCTAAAAATACTGTAAATAGTAGAAGTAACAATACACAAATTTATCGTACAAAACTCCTTGTTCAAAAAAGTAAATAGCCCAACAACATAGTTCTGACCTAGGCTCGCTATTCTTATATCTCACTTCTAGATCAGTACATCGGTATGCCTTTCTGACATATTTACTTGTGATACCATGAACAATCAAGAGAAGCAGAATGCAATGCATGGTAGTTTGAGCTAGTTTCACACTATTCTCCTAATTAAAGGAGAAACGTATTGTCACGATCCAAAAATAAACGTGATGTCACTCATCTATCCCACCAAGATAATTCAGCCTCAAACCCAACAACACGAAAGAAATATGGAAAGTAAAACAAGAATAATATAAGAGCGGAAAACTTAGTTATTCTAATAAATACCAAGACCTAATTGTCACGTATACAAGTCACTAATGTAAATATAGAATTGAAAGATAAGTACATGTCTCAATGTATTTGTTTCTCAAATAGAACAAAACATAAAGTAAGAAACAAGAGGGTCCGTCGGGACGACAAGCAACTACCACTCAACATATCCTCAGATGTAACTAGAAAAAGATCAATCCCACAAATCCGAGTACGAAACCTACACAAGCGTAGAAGCAAGGAGTGAGTATCAAATAACACACTACTCAACAAGTAACCTATTAAACAAAGCAAAACTAGCTATAATACGAGTACCCAGAGGTGAAGCCATGATGATGAGTTTGAAGGTTCAAAGTTTTAAGACAGAAGAGAAAAATATTGCAACACTAGTGTGGAAAGTTAATATACATTATTTTTATTTAATTTTCTGATACAAATACCTGATTTACAGAAAAGCTAGTGGGTTCGTCCGAACCCATGAAACCCCCACCTAGCTCCACCTCTGCGAGTACCCCTTTTTGTTAGCCTCATAAAATCCATTGATTTTAATAATGAAACACTTAACAAATATGTGATAAATTGCAGGCCGAGAATTCAAAAAGGAAAGAAGTCAAGCATACAAAACCCAATCATTATCAAGAAGGAAAGGAATAATTTGTAATCACTGACGTAATGCAAGGAAGGAAGATTATCAATCTAGAGATACAGAATCAATTCAAGACAACCACAATCCTAACATTTGACTAGGATAAATCAAAGATAGATGAAATCATTCAACGGATTAGCCAAGATTCAAGATTACAAGAAGGTCATCAAGAGATTGAAGATTTGCTCATGCATATATTTGATATGGACATGAATCAACAAATCAACCGACATCAAGGATTCAATCAAGATCCTTGGTTTAAAGAACCACTAGACTTTCCTTAAAAAAATAGTCCTCAAATCTATATAAACCTCTCATAGCCTTAGTTGTGAAGTACGCACTTCACTTGAACTTGTACTATTTTCTTATGTTGTCTTTCATAAAGCTTTGTATTCTCGTGAGCATACAATTGAAAAAGAAAAGAGAGAGAAACATTTGATTGTAGGTTATACAAGTAGATGTGGTGTCAAGGTATAGAAGATCTGATTTGCACATCAGACGGGTTTCTTAGTCAACATATTTTGTACTGCCGAAGTTCTCATTAAGCTCTTAAGGAAACCCTTGAAACCCAAGGGGACTGGAAGTAGGCACCACACCGGTGTTTCGAACTAGTATAAAACTCTTTAAGTCTTTTACTTTTCATTTTTACTCTTACCTTTTACTATCATACTAATATGCATGTGAGTCGAATATCCAATCCAGGAAGTCGACTAAATGATTTTTTTT
>JAJOOR010006802.1:0-30576 GCA_036250505.1 Solanum acaule | reverse complement strand
GGAAAAATGGGGGGGGGGGGGGGGAAAGGACCAGAAATTGGATAAAGAGGGTCCATTTCGAAATTCAAACAACCCAAATCTTTGACCATTTTTAGGGAGACAACCTTTTTTTGCAATTTCAACCCCATTTCGAAAAAAGGAAGGGGGAGAAACACATGCTCCCTTTTGCTGTTACGACATTAAATGTGGATAGGGACATTGAAGAAGAAACAAAAATCCGCAGCGTACGTCTCTTTGCTCCTCACTGCTTTCCGTCTGATCGCTGCTGTGTGTCGTCGTTTTCCCGCTGTGTTTTGTTGTGAACGTTGGGGCTGCTGGGTTTCTATTGTGAAGGAAAAGGGGAGGAGGGCTGGGTTAAAGGGGGAATTGTGGGCTGAGGCGGTGGGCTGGGAAATAAAAGAAAGGAAAAGGGAGTTGGGGAAATTGGGGTCGGTCAGGTATTGTGTTGTTGTAATGTTGTATTGTATGTATTGTTACGTATGGGTGGGTAGTAGGTCTGTTTTGGTATTGAATTTGGGCTGGGAATGGGTATTTGGAATTGGAAAAATACAATGGGTTATGGGAGTTGGCAAAATGGCCAGATTTGGTCTAAAAGAAAAAAGTTCTATCGGATTTAAAAATTAGCCAAATTTGATGAACTAGTGAATTCGACTAAAAATTGAATAAATTGAATTAATATAATTAACTAACGAGCTTCTTAATCTTAATAAAAATAAAATAATCAACTTAATTATTAACTAATAACTCAAAAATATAAGTATAGTTAATTAACTAGTTAACCAAATATTTAATTAAGCAAAAAAAAAATTTAAGACGATTTTCGAATATTCATAAAATATACTACTTATATACAAAACTATATAAAACACACACACACACATATATATATATATATATATATATATATATTATTTTTTTAATTTTCTTTTTATAAAAAGTAACAAAACTATTTACAATAACTTAAAAAATATTTCGACTTTCATAAAGTCAATTCTCTCAAATCGTTTGGAATTTAAGAAGCTCGATGATTAATATATATTGTGGATTTCCAAAATTGGGTGTCAACACTTAGTTCTAACTAGCCGTAGCTAAAGACATTAACGATTAAAAACATTGTAAATTAAAGGGGGACACAAGAGTGTCAATTAACAATGGGGGGGGGGGGGGGTTGTCACAAGTAGGTAAAGACAACAAAATAAACAAGGGTTTCTAAGTAATGAGAGGGGATCCTTGGTGTAACATCTGGCAATTTGAAATAACTACGAAGAAGCTTAGAATTGGAAATAGTCATTTTTGGAAAGAATTTAAAAATCTGGAAAATTTGGTTAAGTATGGGAAAAAGTGAGTTTTTGGCCAACTTTGAACAGTCATAACTCCTAGCTCAAGATGAGTTAGGTGTAGTTCCAGTTATGTTTGCGAAGCTTGTGGAATGATCTTTCCAACGCCGCCGAGTTTGCGCGATTCCGAGTTCGTATGAGTGAGTTATTTCCTTTAGAAGTTGGGCTGTTGGCACAGGGCAGTTCATCCGAAAATTTTAAGGGTATTTTGGTCTTTTCCCTAACCAATTCTTTTGGTTATTTAAAGGGTCCAAGCTGATTTTTAGATCAGTTTTTCCTTTTTAAAAGAGTGAGAATGAGGGTTAGGGCTTTGAGAGAGAAGAAGAGGAGAAGGAAAAGAAGAAGCAAGGTTCGTGGAGATCGTCGTGGATTTCGTTGGGGGTGATCCCTATTCAGGTATGTGTGTTCATAGTGTTGGGTTGATTCTTTCCGCCACACGCCAAACTCATTTTATTATTGAGAAAAGATTGGTTGTGTTGTTGAAGTTGTTGGTTGTGTTGTTGATGTTGTTGATTGTGTTGTTGAAATTCTTGTTGATGTGGGATATGTTTCCGGTTGAGATGTTGAGTGGAATCTATTGTATATTGAGGGTTTTAATGATTCTAAGTGTTTGGTGTGAGAACCTTTGAGGTTGGGAAGGTTTAGAGTTGGAGAAACGAGTTTTCGGGAAAAAAGGGTGGCGCGTCGCGCCTTGCAGAGCGCCCGAAGAAGTGTTCTGAACTTCTCCCCTTGGGGTGCCGCGCCTTGCAGAGCGCCTCAGCTGGCCTTCTGAACTTTGAGGGCTGGTGCTCCGCGCCTTGCAGAGGGCCAAGGACGCCAAGTTTTCCCTTTCATTCCCCACTTTCATGCTTGTTCCTTGGTATTGTACCTATGTTCCATAGTTGTTTCCAACACTCCAAGTTACGTCTAAGTGTCAAGAACTCATCCATAACGTGTGATCATATACCTTGAATCCATAATCTAATTCAAGGCGAGTTAGTATCAAGTCAAAGAGAAGTTAGAGTCAAGTCAAGCAAAGTTAAGAAGCAAGTCTTTAAAGCTTTTCTAGAGTCGTATTAAACGTTTTAACTTCGTTTTAAGGTTCAAGTTTCAAGTCGAGTAAAGAGTATAGAGTTTCAAGTTAAGTAAAGAGTATAGAGTTTCAAGTTAAGTAAAGGGTATTGAGTTTCAAGTTAAGTCAAGAGTTTAAAGTTGAGTTCATTTCTCAAAAGCTATTAGGGAACTAAGTATTCCCAAAAGAAGTTTATAAATGTTTTCACATTTAAGATGAGCGGAAACTGATATTTCCAAAAGAGTTTTGAGCAGTTTGAGTACTATCTCTTTTAAGAAAAGATGAGTTTTGCGAAAGAGTTTTTAAAACATGATTAGTATGACAATCGAGTATGTCATCAACGTCTAAACAATATGGTCTCGAGATATACCATCAATGTTTATGCAGTATGACTTCCCGATGTCATCAATGATCATATTACAAATATGGTTTGGATATGTTCTTTTTAGAAAGAGTTTTCAAGAGCAATGACCTCTTTTAAGAGGGTAGTTTGAGCAATTGTTTCAATTTAAAGGAAGATGTGTTTAAAACACTTATGAGCTAAAGTATATTTTTGGGAGTAGTCTTGAGCACCAAATTGGGGACACGAGTTCATATTAACTCAACTCTCCATAATAACCATGTAGCCAAACATGAGATTTCTCGGATCATACTTTTGAGATGATCACGAAAGTTAAGCTAGTGGATCCACTAAGCAATAGCGTTCTATATGACGGCAAAGTATATGACAGTTCTGACAGCGTGGACAAGACGCTGTGTCACCACTTAGATTCATAGTGGTGGTTGTCGGTTAGAGAAACTCCCACAATAGAAATTGCATGGTTCCTCAAGGTGTTCTGCTTAGTATGGATGGGGGTGTGAGACTTCATTCATGTATTGCACAAGTAGACTTCGAGAGGATGCATGGTATTTTTATGATATTATAAATATGATTTTTACGTCATGTTTTAAATAGTTTTTACAAGCTTTATATATATTGCATGTGTCTTATTGCTTTATATTGAGTTCAGTTATTCATGAGTCGAACAGAGCCAAGGTAAGTGTTCTCTTGTACTCCTTTCAAGCTTAAGTTGTTGTTTAGCGGTCCAGCTCGCATACTCGTACATTCCATGTATTGATGCCAGTTGGCCTGCATCTTTTATGATGCAGATGCAGGTACCCAGGATCAGCATCCAGCACGCCGTTGATCCAATTGAGCCCTCCAGAGTCAGTGGTGAGCCTCCTTGCTTTCCGGAGGACTCAGTTATTTTGTGTTCTTAAGTTTTGTTTTATTAGGATGTTGCGGGGTCTGTCCCAACATCTATCTCAGTATTTTAGAGGCTTCATAGACAGTCAGTCAGTTAGTTTTGAGTCTCTCATCTATGTATATATATAATATTTTATTTTGAGACTCGAGTTGGCTTTTTGGCCATATTTTATCAGTTGGTTGTTTATAACCTTTCATTGTTTTGAGTTATGCTGTTGAGTTAAGTTTCCGTTGAGTTACGAAAGCTAGGCCAAGGGTTCGCTTGGGGGCCAGCAATGGTCTTCGAGTGCCGGCCACGTCCAGGGTGTAGGTTCGGGGGGTTACACTTGGTATGTGATGGGAATACGGGTTAAGCTAGATTATTGGGTACATGCTTTCGATAGAAAATTGATAGAGTAATTGTGACTAGACTAGACTTTAAGGGGGATAAGCTCTCTCTCGAGCAACTTACCCCGTTTCAAATATGTTCCTCTCGGATACCCACTTGCCGCATGAGGTCCAGCCTACGCCTTAACCCACTCACTCTCTCGAGCTAAGTGTGTGGATATGGGACTAGGGTTCACTCTCTCGAGCTGAACCTCATGTCGACCCACTCACACTGGCCATCAATCTAGTAGTCTTAGTTTTACGACCTCTCTCTCGAGCAAGCTGAAAACACATAAATAAAATTGTATTTGCAACTACAAATTCATTAAATTCATCCACAACCACTAAACGAAATCACAATTAAACTACGATTAAACTATCAGCAAACAAGACCCAACAATTATCTTAACCCATATTCGCTAAATCACACCCCAAGAATTGGGGATTTTAGCCACACATCAAGAGATAGAAATTTATACTTAGATGAGCTTACATTCAAATGGGTGTGAAGATTTAAGTCTTGTTACATGCCAAGAATGAAGAATCCAAAAGACCCAAGTCCAATTCCTTGGAGATGAAACCCTCTTTTTCTTCAAGTCTTCAAAACCCTCTCAAACTCAGAGCAAAAATACTAAAAAGTACTATTCTATATGAAAATTATAATAATTGTTCGACTCCTTAAAAACTACAACTCTAACTAGTATTTATAGTTTTCACAGATTTGTGCTGCAGCGGATCATTTGGCGTCGTTAGTTGGAATAGCCGATTAACTCGGCGATTAGCCCTTTAGTGTAGTTCATCGCCGTCTTGAACCAGCCTTCAACATCGTCGTAATCTGGGTCATTGGGCGACATGGTACTGCTTCACGGAACTTCTCGGCGATGCGCCGACTGCTCCCTATCTCCGCCGACTTGATCATTTCCTTCAGGGCTCAGCACACTGGAACAAAAGCCGAAGTAAGACCTTTTAGCGACTCGCCAAGTGGACTCGGCGATCCTCAGGCCTTCATTTCTTTGTTCTTCTCAGCCTTTTCGTTCCTTTTTGTGACGTAGTGTCCATGCTTTCCTTCAAACATCAAATACTTGAAACTTAAGGGTTTTCATTAGATATTTAGATAAAATAAGCATTTAAGGACACAATTTTTATTAAAATATAGCCCTAAATGAGTCCAATTTGTGGACTCATCAACACCCCCAACTTAAACTTTTACTTGTCCTCAAGCAAACTCAAGTTTAGCCGTTCAAAAAGGGTGTCTTGAACAGTGCTACACAAGACTCAATCATGAATGTACACAACAAGATTCAATTTACTTATGCAAAGATCAAATGTGTACTTAAAGATTCAAGTTATGACTCACCAATATCAACGAATCTCATGCTCACAATACTTGCTTCAAATGCAAGTTCAATCTCAACCAGTGGCGAATGCATATTCATGTTTATGGGTGCTTGAGCACCCATTACATTTTGGAGCTAACACTATTATTTATAAAGGAAATCTAGTAATTTGCTTGAATATGTAAATTGAACACCCAATTTTAATACCAACTTCAAATTAGAAATAGTTGAGCACCCATAACTAAAAAAATATGGATCCGCCACTGATCTCAACGATACTGTTCAAATGCCCTCACACAAAGAATGATTCCATATTCACACAATGGTTTCATAGTTTAAAGCTTCGGAATCAGATGCAACGCTCACACTCACAAAGAAGAACATAATGCATAATTTCACCCATAGGTTTGCCCGTATTTTCCAATCAACATTTGTTTCAGCTCACTTAAGATCAAAAAGGTCTTTTCAAGGCTTGTAATGGGGCTGAGTGCAATGGTATGGTAATTTAGGCTCAGTGACTTTCATCCTCATGAAATGTGGTGCTCAGAACACTTCCTTTCCTTTTCCTTCATCATTATCTTTAGTGCTCATAAGTCATCCTATTATTCACTTTCCATAGATTGTTTGGGAACCCCATCTCTTTTGTACTTTATTCCACAACTTTCTTTTTCATTCTTTTTCTTTTTCTTTCTCTTCTCTTTTATTTTTTATATGAAGGGGTTCCATTTTTCTCAACACCATGGGTTAAAGGAGACTTTCCTTGCACTTCTTGACCTTCCTTTTTTCTTTTTCACCACACCCCCAACTTAGGTTTTTGGCCTAAGTTGGCTATTCAATTAATCACAATTCAAGAGGATTATAGGTAATGGATTAATAAATGTCTAGTTTTCATCAAGTTTCTTCCAAAGAAGGATAAGGCTCAAGGGGTGTTCAAGAGAGAATCACACGCTCACAAGGTAGGTCACAAAAGAGGTATATGTCAAATTGGCTCACACTCGTAGAAGTTTCCTAAGATCATATCAAGAGATAGCATTACTCAGTTGACCGGACCAACGGGGCAAATTCTAGGATCTATCATACATAAGTCACAGGTAAGCTCATCACACTAGGCATTGATACTATAAGTCAAACAAGACTCCATACTTTCGGTAGTGCGTAATGATCATCACAAGAGAATCAATTTGATAAATAGCTAATCATAACGAGATGCAAATAGTTCACATATTTTCTATGCAACTTTATTTGGCCTCATCGTTGCCGCGCATTTATGTTCGTTCGATTGAGAGCACTCTTCAAGTCATCAGTATTGATTGAAACCAAGACTCAATTTTTTGCAAAAGAACAACTACATTCAAGAGCATATAGAGGGTGAAGAAAATGTGCAAAAAATTCAAAAATTTTCGGAAGGGTCCAAATCATTTTGCAATTTAAAATAAAAGGAGCTTATAAAATGAGCCATAAACTCAAATATTCACAGAAAAGCAGTATTTAACACAATTTTAAACAGAACAACCCAAATAAAAACAAAATACAAACATCAAATACCACACAAAGGTGGGCCTTACCCCACCACAAATAAAAGCAATTTGTCCTCAAATGCAATTAACACAGAATATCCGGACTTTAGAATAGAGAAGGACATAGAGTGAGGTAGAGAAAAATCCTGTCTACACAATCACTCTATCTATCTGGGCATCAGTGCCCGATGTGTCAGCCTGGAACTTGATAATGGCCCCCGGAGTTTCTTCAGAAGATTGAACAGGATCTGACTTACTAAGATTGTCCAAGTCATGAGCCGCTAGAAAGTAGTGGATAGCTGTGAATAATTCACGTCTCCATGAGGGAATAGTGGGGTCTTGAGGATTTGTTCTCTTGCTGGCACTAGGCTTCTTGTCCTCATTATCCGTTTTGGGAGGATTTGTTGCCTTTGTATATTTCCTGAAATTATTCTCTCTTGTTTGTCGGGGTGGCATATCTCTTCCAGCTACTTTCGGTTTAGCCATTTCTGCAAAGCTTCGAGAAAAAGTTAGAAAGTATTCAGACAAAGGCAAGGCAGTTGGCGAAGAGCGCAGTTACTTCGGCAGTTCGCTGAGTGCAGTGCATAGAGAATACAATGGTGCAGACAAAGGGCGAACAAGAAGTCTTTCGGCGAGTCACCGAATGCTTTTTCCGATCAAACGCTTCTAGCTGAAAGTTACAGAACTAAACATTACATATGACATTAAAATAACGGCGAAATGGGGATGTTAGGCAAACCGCCTAGCAGTTTGGCGAGCTCGATTTAACTCCCCAAATGGACCACGTTCCTAATTTCAACCCATCGTCTTGAATCCAACCCTGCAACCCCCGACAACAAAATTAAGGCATGCACAACTCAAATTAGGCTTAAACCAAGTGACAATCATGCACAACCCACGATTTTCATCTAATTTAAAGTGCAACTTTCAGGAATTAACTATTTAACTTAGTACAGACAAAATTTGTGAACCTAACAGGCAAACAAATATTCTAATCCTACCAGATAGGCCCACCACACATCATCAAAGTAATGCCATTTCATTTGAGCACATCTTTCGAGGAAAGGAACGCGGAGTTTGAAGTACCAACCTTTTATGCCAATCAAATGGATATTGAGATGCTAGGAAGCAATGTGATCCAACTCGTAGCACAATTCGACACTAAAAATACTTTAGAAATGCAAAAATATAGGAGCTAGCGTGCGGGTGTGAGTTTGGGAAGACAAAAAAAAGTGAGTAAAAGTGAATAAAGTTCAAACTTTTAAACCTTTGGCTTGCAAAACCGTCCTATTTTTGCCTGTTTGGCGATATTAGTCCCGATCGCTGATCTATTTGGCATAACGCCAAATAGTCATTTGCCCCGTCGAAGTTTACAAAACCTCCATGTTGTGTGGGAGTCCAAACGGCGGTCTCTGCCGGGATCGCCGACACGATTGATAGTATACCCATAATTTCCTGTGCTTGCCGAGTTTTACAGACTCCAATGCAAGATGATCTTGAGTCTAACGACGGTCTAGTTCGGAGTCGCCGAACCGTTTGGTGATTTTCTGATTAGACCTGTTGCTCGCTAATTTGCAGTTTTCGTTCACTCTCCACACTTCCATCTACACAATCAACACACCATTATTTTATCAAAACAACCTAAAGTAATAAAGGGTTTTGGGTTGCCTCCCAAACAGCGCTTTAGTTAATGTCGTGGCATGACACAAGTCCACCTTCAAACCTCATTCTTGGGGTTAGCCATAGTATCACTCGGCAAACCCCCTTGCTGTCCTGGATTTAGGTTAGACGAGATATGACCCATCTGGGTTTCTAACTACTTGATTGAAACTGAATGAGATGTGGCGGTTTGGCTAAGGGTAGATACATCTTCTTTCATGTCTTTTAGCATTTTTTTTTACCCTTCAGCTTTGTTGAGGATACGTGAGAGCATATCCTTAGACCTACCTCCTTCTGAATCCTTAGGTTTTTGGCGCTCATGAGGAGGTACATATCTATCATTCTCCCCATCTTTCCAATTCAGATTACGGTACCTCCATTCATAATATTGGTTCTTCCAGCCTTTGTGTCTAGCCCAATATTAGTTACCACCCTGCCTTGGGTAATTTGAGCGGTAGCCACCGCCTTGGTTGGCTAGAAAATTTACCTCCTCATTATACAAGGCTTCAAACTTAATATCCTTAGGATTAGCACACCCGACCCCCATAACGTTGACACCACGAGCACCAGCCTCCATGACATTTATGGATAAAAATCAAGTTGCGTCATGATTTTGGCCATGTTTTGGTCTCTCTCATTGTCTTTTTCAATCTGCTCCTGGATTGCTTGAAGATGAGAGGGGAGAGTTGGTCCTCACGAGTGTACTATGCTCTGTTGATGGTTGCCATGCCATCTAAAAGCTAGGCTGCTACTGTATTAAGCCTCCCGGCGAAAGTTGGTCGGCGACACCTATGTTTATCGAATCTAAATTCCGGTAGAAGTACTAAAGTAGCACGTTATCAGGCAAACAATGGGTTGGGCATTATAGCACCAACTTTTTCAACCGTAGCCAAGTCTTGTGCAGAGGCTCTCCTTCCAGATGCTTAAAGCTCTGGATTGTATCCCTAAGTGACATCATCTTCGAGGGAGGGAAAAATTGCACTCGAAATGAGGTTACCAATTCCTCCCAAGAAGTGATGGATTCTCATGGAAACTCGGCTAGCCATTTGCACGCCTCTCCCATCAACGAGAAAGGGAATAGCCTCAACTGGATCGACTCCTGGGAGATGTTTTTGAACGAGAATGGTCCGCACACATCTACAAAGTTTTGAAGATGCTCGTGAGGATCCTCATGAGCCAGTCTGCTGAAGAGTCCCTTTAGTTGCAAGAGTTGCAACATGGTGCTCGTTATGTGGAACACTGTGTTTCCCTCGGCTGGGGGTAGACGGATGGCTTTAACACCTCCCATGAGATGAGGGTCATTGATATTGGGCTCTTAGACATCGTTGAGATTACCGATGTCGTCCTGGTGGCCAACCTGGCTACCGTTAACACTCATGCTTTCTGAAATATTCATACAAGCAAATAAAACAAAACCAAAAATTAGGTGAGTAAACTACAACTAAGAAGAACAAAAATTCTACTAATCTAAAAATTCTCAAATAACACCACTCCCCGGCAGCGCACCATTTTGATGTTTGCGTAATCAAGACACAACTTCCGATGCAAGTGTCTACAATCGTACAATAGTTTAGTAACCCAACCAAGGGTTGGGATCGTTCCCAAGAGAACGGTTTTGAGAATTAATAGAAAAATAAAACCTAGTTCTAACTAGCCGTAGCTAAAGACATTAACGATTAAAAACATTGTAAATTAAAGGGGGACACAAGAGTGATTAACAATGGGGAGGGGGGTTTATCACAAGTAGGTAAAAACAACAAAATAAACAAGGGTTTCTAAGTAATGAGAGGGGATCCTTGATATGTGACGGGAGTACGGGTTGAGCTAGATTATTGGGTACATGCTTTCGATAGAAGATTCATAGAGTAATTATGACTAAGCTAGAATTTAAGAGGGATAAACTCTCTCTCTCGAGCAACTTACCACATTTCAAATGCGTTCCTCTCGGACACCCACTTGCCGCATGAAGACCAGCCTACGCCTTAACCCACTCACTCTCTTGAGATGAGTGTGTGGATATGGGACTAAGGTTCACTCTCTCGAGCTGAACCTCATGTCGACCCACTCACACTGGCCATCAATCTAGTGGTCTTAGTTTTACGATCTCTCTCTCGAGTAAGCCGAAAACACATAAATAAACTTATATTTGCAACTACAAATTCATTAATTTCATCCACAACCACTAAACGAAATCACAATTAAACTACGATTAAACTATCAGCAAACAAGACTTAACAATTATCTTAACCCATATTCGCTAAATCACACCTCAAGAATTGGGGTTTTTAGCCACACATCAAGAGATAAAAATTTATACCTAAATAAGCTTGCATTCAAATGGATATGAAGATTTAAGTCTTGTTACAGGCCAAGAATGAAGAATCTAAAAGACCCAAGTCCAAATCCTTGAAGATGAAATCCTCTTTTTCTTCAAGTCTTCAAAACCCTCTCAAACTCAGAGCAAAAATACTAAAATGTACTATTCTATAAGAAAATTATAATAATTGTTCGACTCCCTAAAAACTACAACTCTAACTAGTATTTATAGTTTTCACAGATTTGTGCTGCAGTAGATCATTCGACGTCGATAGTCGAAATCGCCGATCAATCGGCGAGTTGCCCTTTGGTGTAGCTCATCGCCGACTTGCACCAGCCTTCAGCATCATCATAATCTGGGTAATTGGGCGACATGGTACTACTTCGCAGAACTTCACGTCGATGCGCTGACTGCTCCCTATCTTCGCCAACTTGATCATTTCCTTCAGGGCTCAGCACACTGGAACAAAAGGCGAAGTATGACCTTTTGGCGGCTCGCCAAATGGACTTGGCAATCCTCAGGCCTTCATTTCTTCGTTTTTCTCAGCCTTTTCGTTCCTTTTTGCGATGCAGTGTACATGTTTTCCTTCAAACATCAAATACCTGAAACTTAAGGGTTTTCATCGGATATTGAGATAAAATAAGCATTTGAGGACATAATTTCTATTAAAATATAGCCCAAAATGAGTCTAATTTGTGGACTCATCAATGCCTCTGGACAGTTGAAAGTTCATGAGAAGAATTACCCAACCCATAATCTAGAGTTATCTGCCGTAGTATTTGCTTTGAAAATATGGCGTCACTATCGTTATGATGTTCATATAGATGTGTTCACCGATTACAAGAGTCTTCAGTATGTGTTTAGTAAAAAAGAGCTCAACCTTAGACATAGGAGGTGGTTAAAGTTACTCAAAGATTATGACATGAGTATTTTATATCACCAGGTAAGGTTAATGTTGTTGCTGATGCTTTGAGTAGGTTGTCTATGGATAGTATCGCCCATGTTGAAGAGGAGAATAAAGAGTTAGCAAAAGATGTGCACAGACTTGCACAATTAGGAGTTGGACTAATGGATTCCACAGAAGGAGGAGTAATAGTGATGAATGAGGCTGAATCGTCATTAGTGTCAGAGGTGAAAGAGAAGCAAGACCAAAATCCTATTTTGCTTGAATTGAAGAGAAATTCTTATAAGCAAAAAGTAATGGCTTTTGAACAAGGGGGAAATGGCGTATTGAGGTATCAAGGTAGATTGTGTGTACCAAAGGTGAATGAACTCTAAGAAAGGATTATTGAGAAAGCTCATAGCTCCAGATATTCCATTCATCCGGGTTTCACAAAGATGTATCGTGACTTGAGAGAAGTTTATTGGTAGAGTAGTATGAAGAAAGGTATCGCAAAGTTTGTTGCTAAGTGTCCAAATTGCCAATAATTTAAAGTGGAGCACCAAAAACCCGATGGTATGACTCAGAACATAAAACTTTAAAAATGGAAATGAGATATGATCATATGGATTTCATCATAGGTTTACCAAGGTCTCGTAGGCAACATGATTCTATTTGGGTGATTGTTGATAGAATGATAAAATCAGCCCACTTTCTACCGATAAAGACTACCCATTCAACATAAGATTATGCTAAGTTGTACATTCAAGAGGTAGTAAGACTTCATGGAGTCCCTGTTTTGATTATTTTAGATAGAGGAGAATAATTTACTGTACATTTTTGGAAGTCATTCCAGAAAGGTTTGGGTTCGAAAGTGAACTTGAGTATTGTTTTTCATCCTCAGACAGATGGTCAAGCAGAGTGCACTATTCAGACTCTAGAAGATATGTTGAGGGCATGTATGATTGATTTCAAAGGTAAATGGGATGATCACCTACCTCTTATTGAGTTTGATTATAATAATAGTTACCAGTCTAGCATCCATATGGCTCCGTATGAAGCTCTACATGGGAGAAGATGCAGATCTCCTATTGGATGATTTGAAGTTAGTGAAGCTGGGTTGATAGGACCAGACTTAGTTCATCAAGCTATGGAGAAAGTGAAAGTTATTCAAGAGAGGTTGAAAACAGCGCAAAGTCGTCAGAAGTCCTACATTGATGTTAAGAGAAAATAGTTAAAGTTAGAAGTAGATGATTGGGTATACTTGAAAGTTTCACCCATGAAGGGTGTTATGAGCTTTGGTAAGAAGGGGAAGCCTAGTCCCTGGTATATTGGTCCTTACAGAATATCCAAAAGGATGGGTAATGTAGCTTATGAGTTGGAGCTACCACAAGGGCTAGCAACGGTCCATCCGGTGTTTCATGTTTCCATGTTGAAGAAGTGCATGAGAGATCATTCGCTTATCTTACCAACTGAAGATATTGGTATCAATGATAGCTTGTCTTATGATGAGATCCCTGTTCAGATTCTAGACCAGCAGGTTCGCAAGTTGAGGACCAAGGAAGTAGCATCAGTCAAAGTTCTTTGGAGAAATCAGTTTGTTGAGGAAGCTACTTGGGAAGCCGAGGAGGATATGAAGAAGAGATATCCACATCTCTTTGAGCCCGGAGAAATTCCAGACCAATGTACTAATTTTCTTCTTAGTACTCTTTAATTGATATGGTTAATGTGTTAGATTTGTTTGTTGGGTGTTTGATGTGATGCCCTTAGATTATTGAGAGTAATCTCATTCGAGGATGAATGTTCACAAGGGGGAGATATTGTAACACCTCGCTATTTGAAAGAACTTCAAAGAGCTAGAATTAAAAAAGAGTCTTTTTTGGAAAGAAATAAAATTCTGGAAAATCGATTAAGTTATGTTAAGTTTGAGTTTTGGATCAACTTCAAACGACCATAATTCCACCTCAGGATGATTTAAGTGTGCTAGAAGATGCCTTAGAAAATAACTTTGAATTATATTTCCAACGCCGTTGAGTTTTCTCAATTTCGAGTTCATATGAGAGGGATATGACCATTCAAAGTTGGGCTGTCTAGATAAGGAAAATCAAAATCGGATTTTAGGAGGGTATTATGGTTTTTTCACTACCCAATTATTTAATTTCATTTTTGGTAATTAAGTTGGGGTCTAAACTGATTTGGTTCAGTTTGCGCTTCATTAAAAAGAGTTAGGGTTTTGAGAAAAGAGAAAAAAAGAGGAGAAAATAGGAGAAAAGGCAAGGAATCGTCAAGTTCTTGAAGCTAGGATTGTGGATTTCATCAAGGGGTGATCCCTACGAGGTATGTGAGATCACATAGTATTGGGTTAGTTCACCCACACGCCAATCATGATTCAATTTCGCGAAGTTATGTTCTTGAAAGTATAGAAATTGAGTTCTTGATGGGTTTTATTGAAATTCTATTGGGTTCTTGATTTGTTGAAGTTGTTTAGGAATTCTTGAGTAAAATTCATGAAAATTGATGTTAATTTAAGTAGTTTCTTGTAAATTTTGGTTGTGTATTCGATTCTAAGTGGTTAGGGAAGGAACCATTCGAATCTAGAGGGTTTAGAGTGGAAAAATGAGTAAGAAAAATCGTCAAAAACTTGGGGAGGGGGTTGGGGCAACGCGCCACTCAGAACTCCCCAAAATGAATCTCTGAAGTTTGGGATCTGGGGCTCCACGCTAGCCAGTGCACCCTAAACCAACTTATGAAGTTTGCCCTTTGGCGCCCCGCGCCACTCAGAGCGCCAGGGACGCTAGGTCCTCTACCCTTTCCCACTTCTTTCCTTTTGAGTTCCCTAGCAATGTACCTTAGTTTTCTAGTTGATTTATACACTCTTAGGTACGTCTAAAATCCATGAAATCATCCATAAACATGAGATCATGAACCTTGAATCCATAATTCAATTCAAGGACAGTTAAGAGTCAAGTCAAGAGAAGTTTATAGAGTTTTCCAAAAATCTTTTACAAACATTTTAACTTTGTTTTAAAACTTGAGTTTCGAGTTGAGTAAAGAGTAAAGATTGAAGTTCATTTCTTCAAAAGAGTATATCGGGATTGTGTATTCCCAAAGAGTAAATGTCTTCACATTTTAAACAAGAGAGGAAACACCGATTTCCTAGAGAACCTTTGAGCTAGTTTTTGAGTAATTATCTCAAATCACAGAAAGAGTTTTGTTTTAAAACATATGAGCTGAGTATATTTTGGGAGTAGTATTGAGCACCGATATGGAGACGAGTTCATAATAACTCAAGTCTCCGTACACAATGTAGCCATCGTGGGTAGAAAGGGTCATACTTTTTAGATGACACCTTAATGCTTTTTAGCACAGACTAGTGGATCCACTTAGTTGAGGCGTTCTATATCCCGACAAGGTATAGGACAGTTCTAGTAGCGTGGGCGAGACACTGTATCATCACTTTAGCTCATAGTGATGGTTGTCGGTTAGAGAAACTTCAACAAAATTATATTTATTTACTATTTATGTATATTTTACTTACTGTTTTAAATGCTTTATATAAGCTGCATCTTTACTGTTGTTTATTTATGCATTAAGTTGACTATTCATGAGTTGAGTAAATCTGAGGTAAGTGTTTCTTTCAGAATTCATTTCGAGCTTATGTCATGTTCAGTTTCCCCTCACATGCTCATACATTCAATGTACTGATGTCATTTAGCCTGCATCATTTTATGTGAAGATACAGGTAATCAAGATCAGCATCTAGCGTCTCGTTGATCCAGTCGAGCATCTCAGAGTCTGTTGGTGAGCCTTCTTACATTTCAGAGGATCCCCTTTTATTGCTTTATTAGTTCAATTGTTTAGGATGATCGTTGGTCTATCCCGACATCCCTCATAGTTATTAGAGGCTTCATAGACAGTTAGGTGATATTAGTTCTTTATTCTTATTTATTTCAGTTGTTGTTTTTAGACTTGAGTTTGCCTTATTGGCTAGTTGAATGTTTTCTTTATAACATTCTTGTTTTATATGGGTTTATCTTTGTTAAGTCTTCTGCTGAGTAGTAAGCCAGGCCAAGGGTTCACTTGGGGCCAACAATGGTTCTCGAGTACCAGTCCCTCTCAGGGTGTAGGCTCAGGGCGTGACATAAATCGTCGCATGTATATGTTATAATGTATTAATATTTTTAAATAATGACAAAAGTCCCGTATTGGTGGTTAATGAGATGGATGGACTCCTTAAAAGACTTGGGCAATCTTCCTCCCTTTGAGCTAGCTTTTGGATGTGAGTTAGGCCTAAGACCTAATTTAATATGGTATTAGAGCAAGACCCATCTCACCCAATATTGGGACCCCTAAAAAAATTGCCCACGCACCTGATGCTAAGCATTGAGCGTGAGGTGGTTCAAAAATCTCTCACTCACTAGAGGACATTGCCCACGCACTAAATGCTAAGCACTGTTGTGAAGTGGGGGGTCTGAGTTTGGTCTAAAACCTAATTTAACAAATATTATATAAGTAGTGTATGATTATACAATATTGATATTGTCACGACCCAGACCGTCGTGATTGACACCCACACTAACTCTCCGGTGGGAGAACCACTACTACAACCCAAACCAAGCAACTAAACCAAAACTAAGACATTTAAGTTACGGAAGCAATTTAAATACTAAGGAAATAAATAGAGTTCCCATAAACTCTAAACAAAAGTCTAACAATAGTACACTAACATTGCGGAAGTAATGCCTAGAACCTGAAAGTCAATGTACCAAAACATCTAAAGTTCAACAAGTCTAAACAAGAAGGGATGCATGTAACACCCCTATATATTAACCAAGAGTCGCATGTCGATTTACCATTGCTTAATTACTACAATATGTTTTACTCTCATTTTGGGAACTTGAAGTGTTGTGATAATTGC
Source organism: Solanum acaule (assembly GCA_036250505.1). Lineage (NCBI taxonomy): Eukaryota > Viridiplantae > Streptophyta > Magnoliopsida > Solanales > Solanaceae > Solanum > Solanum acaule. Next base: position 13,948 of record JAJOOR010006802.1, on the reverse strand, counting down.
TAACTTGCTTAACATAAATTGTGATTGTAATTTAAGGTATTGTATTGGGGTAATTTCGTAATATTCTAATTATAATTATGTATAGATTTAAAAGGAGGTGAGGGATATATATATATAGTTGTATATGTATACATTTTGGGCAGCACATAACTATTTCGGCAGCCCTTCTCGAGACAGTTGTGCAGGTGATAAACATCACTTGTGAGACTATATTTTGACACCTCTTCTAGTCAAATTTGTCTCACTTGAAGTATAGGAACCTTAGAACATTATCTAGCAAGTTGTTCTTCAAAATCACAAGAGACAAACTTGGCCCTTTCGGCTGGAATTCGCGACACATTTCTTTTTGGGTAAGTGACGAAATCTGTTTCTGAGCTGGGCAGTGTTTGGTAGTTTATGCATATCACTTTCTCTAGAACTTAGTTTACAGTGAATAAATATTTTTTGGAAAGCTAATTCATAGACCTACAACTCTTATGTTTATGTAAAACTCTAATTTAGCGGTTATGGATTCGAAATATGGGATGCAACATAGGACAAGTTCTGTCCAGAATTTGAAATTACAAATCCTGTATGAGCAACTGTTAGTGTTTTGATTACATCTTGTTGTAAAAAATATATTTTGTGGTGATTCTTATTTGTTTGCAACCCTAAGAGATGTATCTACATCTTTCATGAAGGTTATAAAGTCTAGTTTTGCCGTTTTCCTTTTCAAATATAAGTTGCGACATGAGGTACTAGGCTGGCCAGAATTATTGTTTTGGGAGCATAGTCGTATTTGTGCAGGTTAAGTTTACTTGTGATGATAATCCTGTCTTACATCAACATTATTGTGCTGCTAGGAATTAAAGAAGTTATTTAATTGTATTTTTAAGGTTTTATATACTCGTGAACAAGTTGAGGACCTTGATTGTTGGGTGGTCTACGGTTTGAACTCGTGAAGTTGTGTTGGACTGTTTCTATGCTAAAGCACTGAGGTTTGTGTATAAACTTTTACTTGCACTCTTTTAATTGCTGGTATATCTGAAAGTTGATCTTGGTACCTTGGTTACCTGTTGTCACGTTGCATTGTCGTGTTGGTATCCTTTAAGACGTTAAAGACGCTTGTGTAACTCGCCACTTGTACGGATTGTTTGATCACTTGGCACTCTTGTTGGGACGTTGTCCTTCTTGTGGCTGTGACTTTGTCACTATTGGCATGCCTCTTGATTCGGATCATTTGCTATCTTGACTCTGGATTTTTAGTCCGTCTTAAGAATGGGAGTTGTCCATTTTAAGTACGAACTAGAAAGCCATTTTTAATATGGTTCTTGGTTCTCTTGATTATTGGGCTTTGACCCTTCTTGATACAGGGTATCGGCCTTTATTGATACCTGCTTGTGCTTGGTGTGACGATATGATGTATATATTGGGCGAGCCTTGTTATTGAATATCTTAGAAATTGGTGCTATGAGCGTTCTTGACCTTTGGATCTTTAAATATCGAACTTGATAGTCGTATTATATTGTTTACTTGATTTATTTATTATGTTCGATCATGCTGCCCATGACTTGAGAAAGTTAACTTGGTGAATCTGAGGGCTCCAAACCTATAATTTTTACACCACTAAGCTATATGCTTAGTGATTGTTGTTTCTATCGTAGGGAATGATCGAGTGGATGCGTGAAGTGGGCCATTGGAGATGGAGATTTTGAGAGCTTTAAGGAAGATCACATTTGCATATAGGCATCTATATTTTGTATAAACCTTGGGACTTGTACATGATCTATGTGTTGTATATTTACATGAAATTTTGAGGACTAATTTGATCATGTCACCATGGGTTGTAATATAAGTATGGCTCTATGTTTTGTTCTTTTGAGGTGTGTAAGCCCAAGTCTTGTAAAAAATTAAATTTACCACAAATTTTGAATGATTGTGTGAAGCATGAACGACCTAGTTTGGGTACTCGGAAGTTGGTAATATTCTTTTTATGTCATTTTTGCTAGTGTGAGGACATTATATGCATAAAAATCTCGTGAGTTATTGGCTTATATTATTTCGGAAGGGTCGTTACAATGCAACCCCAATCTAATGAACTAATCAACTAACTAGAACATAGTCTAAGTCCGGAAATGGTGGACATAGACAAATGAGAACCAATGGCAGCCCGAAAGAATTGACTCACCCTTAAATTCGAACGATCATTGATCTCCTAAGCGAGGTCTGTCAATAGCCGCCGGAAGATGCCCTGTACTCAACAAAATTAAGAGCAAGTGCAGTATTATTACACAACCACAGTGTAGTGGTTGGATCACGCGGCTATCCCACTAAGTGTAACATAAGCAAGTCAATACAACATTATAATCATATGCATATATTGAACATATACAATATAATCAACATTTACGAACAACGAACAACTTCACATTTCTCAAAATGCACAATTATGACAAGTCATTAATCCTCTTATGGAACCCAAACCCAAACAGTTAGTATACCGAAATGTGGTACCCGATCCAATGATTATACCGGAACGTGGCAACCGATCCCATAATTATGCCAGAACTTGGTAACTGATCCAAGTTAGTCATGCTGGAATGTGGCAAGCGATCCATTCAACACACCACAATCACAATTACAAGTATATCCTCAATATCATATAATTAAGTCATGATTTCATGGTAACCATCATTCATCTATCTCATTTACAACAAGTGTGATCAATAATGCAACATTCATATACATACATATATCATAATGAAGCAAGAGCAAACATACATCACACAATCATGGAATCACAACCATCACCTACCTTGAAAAAAGCTTGAAATCCTAAAAAACTTGATCCTTTCCTTTCCGGATTCGTTCCGCTTGTTCTTGGTCTACAAACAATCAATATAATACGGGAATCAATAAACAATCACTAATTATCCGAATTACTAACAATTCTAACAACCCTAGATCATACCCATGATCCCAAGTATCCAAAATAAGGCTGTTTCCACCATAGAATCTAGATCTAAACCCTCCCCCATCATTAATTACCCATTCTATTACGTTCTATGGATCGCAAAACAGATTCAGGGAGTTAAAATCTTACCTTTAGCCTTAAGAATGGTGGAAAACTGTTAAGAGTCGCCTGGGGTTCGTTCTTTAGCTCTAAAAATTGAAAAGTGCAGAATAAAGTCGTTTAGGGGTTTATTTACGACTTTAAGTCGCGTCTGGCCCGCCACAACGGCCCTCACCCCGCTACAGCGGCCCCGCCAGAGCGACAAAATCTAGTGCCAAAGCGGCTTGGACGAAACAGTTAGTTATTTTAATAATTCCAAAATCCCCATTTCACAACACACCTCTAACCCACGACGCTCAAAAAATACCCTTCACACTAAGATCGATTCCGGGAGTTCTACTCGCTGGAATTCAATTCCGTAAAGTCGTACGAGTTCCTTACCGATTTATCTAACTACTCATGTAATCAAATTCATAAATGACTCATCCAATTGTTACCAAATTTCCCTACACCTGAACGACTCCGATTTCGTCCAAATCTGGACTAGGTTGGGAAAATCCAAATACTACGGAAAAAAATTCGTTCCCAAATTTTCCCCCGTTGACATTTCTGTAACGACGGAAACAGGTCGTTACAAATATATTGCAGAAGTTCATCTTCCTCAATGAGGTGAATATTTTCTTTTTCAAATTCGATCAACTCAAATTCCTCTAAACAACTCAAAATTTTAGAAATAAACTTCTTATAATGTCTCAATTCTTTTGATATATTATTCACTAAAAAAATCACATTTATGATAGATCAAAATTTAAAATTTGAGTTTTTGCTGAATTTTCGACTTGAGTCTGGAAAATATTGCGTGTTGGGTTCGAAATCAATCATTGCACGCAAGTTTATAATTGCAAATCATGTTGGGATAAATCAGATGATAAACATTATACTAAAAGAAACATAATATTATTATATTGTTTGTCCAATTGGTACATATTTAAAAACTAATAAAAAACATAAAATTTGTAGAGAAAAATTCTCCATTTAAACAAAACTCTCTAAACGAATATCTTGTGGAAATAATTGTGTTCTTATAAGTATGAGAAGAGAATTATATATTTTTTGCAGAAAAAATTAAAACATTTATAATAATAATTTAACTTTCCTCGAGAAAATAGTAAAACTCAAATATGACAACCTGACAATATTGTGCTGGAAAAGAAGGAGAGGATCACATTCATACATACATAAATATAAAATCAAGGAAAATGTAAATACAGTAGGCGGCAGACAGCAGTGACAGAAGAAAACCCTTCTGTCACTGTTTTAACAAATAATGACCATTATTAGTAATTTAGATAAATTAGGGCCATTTTGGGTTAAAACAGTGGCCAAAACGTTACTACCTTTAATTTACCCTTTTAACATATGTGAACTTAATTAAGTTCGAGCTCACGTTTCATTCATTGACAATGTATTTTTTTTTATATATAATTATATTATTTGTTACGTAATAATTACAAATAAACCTTTTGAAACAAAACAATAATGCACAAGCTAATAAAATAATAACTAATTTTCTATTGGGTTTTAAAAAGTATAAATGGAAAATGAAGAGTTGTACGTGACTTTTATAAAGAGTGGTCATTTTAATGAAAAGGTGTTATTTTTATGAAAAAATATGACTTTTATGAAAGGTTGTGACCTTTTCGAAATGTTGTGATTTTTCCAAAGAGTTGTGACATTTTCGATAAGACACTATAAACATATGTTCACACTACTTTTTGTTGTCTACAAATAGAGGGGTTTCCTCTCATTTTTGAAGAACGAATTTCTGGACGTCTTCTTCCTTTACTACTTAATCTTGTATTTTAAGTGTACTTTACTGTTGTTGAGTGGTTTGCTGACAACGTGGTCTTAGGTACCGATATACTCGTGAGTAATATCGTTTTATCCTGGGAGAATATATTCCATTAACCTCAAGTACTTGAGGGAAAATAATTTTCTTGAGGATACACTATGCATTCAGTGGGCTCGATTTTCTTCTTTGAGAAAAATATTTTGTATATTTTTCTGTGCTTGTACGAGAACAATAAGGTGTGGTAAAAATTTGTACTTTTTTGAGTTTTGTATTGTTTCTTGTTTTTAATTGGTGTTAATAACTTGAACAGGGTCGGAATGATTTTGGGGAAAGACTTAAATTTGTGTGAGTTGTTGTCTTGTTTTGTGTAAAGGGTGTTGGGAGAAATTGATACATGTTGTGGTTTAAGTTTATTGATGACTTTTGAATTGTTAGTCGAATATGTATTTGTTAGAATTATTGTTAGTGTTAATAACTAGATAAATTTTGATCTTGTGAAATTATGTTCTTGGTTGCCTCTTCTTTGTGATCCTGCGTTTCCTCGATTTCAAAATATGCACATAGCCTTGGCTTTGATGGCTTCAGAATTCAGATCGGAAAAGGTCCTAGGTGGTGAGTTATATCCTAAGTAGATGCCACGTCATGTGCTATATCAGCACAAACATGGATTTGTTAAGTAGAAGGGTATTTAATTTGTGGTCTATTGTGCTAACCACCAGGGTAGTTTTGCTATCAAAATTAAACGAAGGATATATGTGGTCCATTTCCAATAGTTTGAGAGTAGTTTTTGGCCCTTTTCCGTTTAAACAATCAAATATTAGATACAAAAATCATATCTAAACACAACTCAAACTTTGAAAATTCTCAAGAAGTGAAAAACTATTTGTAATAGTATAAAGTAGCTCGTGTTTGAGATTTAATCTACGACATAACGCGACTATCTATTTAAAGATATTACTCTTTTAGAACAAATTTGATTGTAAGTTTGAGGTAAATTAGTCAAGTTGGATGATTTTGCTAGTTTTAAGAAATTTGAGGGTATAAACCATATTTTAAAGAAATACATTCAAATTCTTATATTCTTTGCAAAAAGTATAGTCAAACACAACTTTAACTCAAATTTTAACTTTGAAAATTTCATATAAAGTTTATTTTCCTGGTCAACTGCACACTAAGTTATTTTGCCAAAAATGAAAGAAGGGAGAATGTTTTTGAGTATTGATAGCACCCACGGAAACTCTACTCTATTGAAGGACAAGAATAAAGCTTTAGAAGTTCCAAGGAGGCCCATGACAAGATCTCAAACGAAGGAGTTCAATGAGCTTCAACCGCAGAGCCAAATGTGTCTTGTTGGAAGATGAGCTCAAGTTCAAGGGAGATATAGTTTGCAAATGCAACAACACTATTTGATGGTCCAAGTTGAAGTCCAAGAGCCAAGAGGAGAAATATTGGGGTCCAAAATTCAACCCTGAAGAGGTCCAAAGTGAGGCCCAAAATAGCCCAAAATAAGCATAAACGAAAGTTAATTTCAGCCTTTAGGTAGAACTAAAGCCATCAACCCCAAATGGGGCTCAAAAGTCATGACTAAGAAAGCCCAAAAAGGCTTTAGTTTAGCCATAAATATTAGGGTTTTACCGAGCTAGGATTTTATTTTCCTAGGTTCTAGATTGTTCTTTTAGGATTTTATTAGGACTGACAATCACATATTTTCCCTATAAATAGGAGTGATTTTTCATTCATTAAGGACACTTTACTTTTAGAATAATAATATTTTGAGAGTTCTTTTAAACTTTTGGGACTTATAGTTTAGAAATTTTTCTTTCAAATTTTTACTAGTTTCATAGTTCAAGATATAAATTAATTTCTTCTTATGATATCTTTGTATCATTTGAAATTCTTTAGAAGACAATTAGTTTCTACATACTAATTGTTGTCTGAAGTTACTTATAAAGTGATCACAATTTGAATCTATCGTGTTGATTCATTTTTTCAAGTAAAGGCGTTAGATTTTTATCATAAATCTATACGCTCTACTTGGATCTTGTTGATACAAATCTATTGTTTTGATTAGTTTTCTCAAGTAAGGCATTAGATTTTTTTCCCTCATAAATCTATGCCTTGTTACTTGGGGCTCTGAATTAAAGGTGGCATTAAGGTGTCAAAATAAAGGGGCGGTGACATAAGTCTTAATTATTAAGTGTAGGTGACAATTATGTGATTAATGATTAAGGATTGTGGAGTTGCCCTCAAATTTATAAGTTGACAGTTTGGGCCATTGAATTAAATGAGGGGTAAAAGGGTAAATGACTAAAACCTAATTTAACCAATTTTGGTGGGAACCAAAATTGGAGGGAAGCCACCAGCTGTACCAAAAGGGGGGAAATAAACATTTTTCCCCCCGTATTCCTCTTCTTATTCTTCTTCTGCTATGTTCTTTCTCTCTTGCTCTCTTCTTGCTTGGTTGCTTGCCTTTCTTCTTCCCGTTCTCTTCATCTTCTTCTTCTTGTTTTCGTACATTGTTGGTCTTGGCTGCTGGTCCTTCTTGAGCTCTTTTCATCTTCTTGAATCAGATTTAGCTAATCTAATCAGTGAACTAGATTTTGTTCTGTATCAATTGGAATTACTTCATAAGTGATTGGGTTCACACACCATTGTTTTGGTAAGTAAAATTAACACTTCTTTGAAATCATTCATCATCATCTGGGTAGCCGCAATTTTTTCAATAATTTGCATTCGCGTTTCCAACAAATGTCTATATATGTTGCAACATATGACTTATACATTTTGTCACAACATGTGATTTATGTTTCGCAACAACATAGTTATATGTAGCAACATATGACTTACATTTCCCAATAGGATAGCCATATGTTGCTACATATAACTTACACATGTTGCCATATGTGATTTATTTGTCACAACATATCAGTTATATGTAGCAACATATGACTTACATGTCGCCACATAATAGTCATATGTTGCAATATATGACTTACACATTTCTTCATTAGTACTAATTGTTTTTTAATTAATTTCTTCAGGTACAATAAATGGAGGGATTACTTGTATGAATTGATTGTCGTGGAGAATGGGTCGAGAAAAAAATTTGATACATTTGGCGTTGGAAGGATGGTAACAAACGGGGAGGTAAAAAATGTGGATACAATTGTCAACTGAAAGATCTTGTCATAAGTTACATTCCCCATTTTTTTCATAATGAGAAGGTCTTACCTTTTAAAATAACTGATCAGCCTAGTTTGGTTGTTTATTTGGGAGGAGCAGAGAGACCGCCCATATTAAGAGTCTACGTGGAAGAAAATCCTATCGAGGAGGATTATAATCTAGAAGAAGACAAAAAAGATATGTTAAATGATGAATTTGATGATGTGGACATGAATAATCACGATGCTGAAATTGGAAAAAATGACGTGCCGAACTTTGAGAGCCACAATCCTCCTATACCTATTGTTGGCAGCAACATTCCATGTTCTTCTCAATCATCGCGTGTGAATAATGTTCGAAATGATGAAACCGGTTTTTATAAGGGAATGACATTCAAGAACTGGAAAATTCATTGAAAATTGCTTGCTTGAAAAAAGATTTTAGACTAAAAAAGGTGATCAATTCTCGTAATGTGTTTTCTTTTAAATGTTCATATCCGGAGTGCAATTGGTGGCTGAGGGCTGTGAAATTTACAAGTAGCGACAGATTTGTCATTAGAATCTATGAAAAGTACCATACATGTGGTTCAGAGCATCTTACAAGCCATAATCCCCATGCCACGGTAAAAGTCATAGGTAAGTACTTTGAAAATAGGTTTCCCAATGGTAAAGGCCCTTCCATAAGAGACATGTCAAATCAACTCCACATAGAATTGGGTTGTAAGGTAAGCTATTGGAAGATTTATAATGGCATGGAGCATGCTAAGTTTAATGTTAGGGGAACACATGAGCACGGATATGCAGTGCTTAATGCGTACCATTATATTCTTGAAGTTGCAAATCTAGGAAGCAAAACGGCATTGTTGCTCGATGAAAATGGGATGTTCAAGTACTTCTTTGTATCATATGCCGCTTGGATAACTGGTTTTCAAATGAGAAAGTAATAGCCGTTGATGGGACATTCTTGAGGAGCAAGTATGAAGGAGTTTTGCTATCGGCGGTGGCACAAGATGCTGAGAATCATATATTTCCAGTGGCTTTCTGTGTTGTCGACAAGGAATGTGATGCCTCATATGAATATTTTTTCCAAAATATGAGAAGATTTGTAGATGATACTGATGAGTTGTGCATTATTTCTGATAAACATCCAAGTATACGAAAGATGGTTTCGACTATCTACCCTGTATCTCATTATGGTTGTTGCATGAGACACCTTGGGGAAAATATTCAAAATAACTTTCACAATTCAAAGGTAGTGACCCATTTTTATAAAGCAGCAAAGGCGTACGATAGATGTGAGTTAAATGACCATTTCAATCAAATTAGAGATTTGGTACCAAAGGCGGCTGAAACTCTTGAACGTATTGGATTTCACACATGGAGCAGGGCATTTTGCCCGGGAAATAGGTACATTATTGTCTGTACCATCTCGTTTGAGTTTATTGTAATTTTATGTGTTTTGATTGATTTTTATTTTTTGTTGTGTAGATATAACATTATGACGTCAAACATCGCAGAGTCGGTGAATTCTATGTTTGATGTTGAAAGAAAATTTTCCATTGTCACTCTATTTGATGAAATAAACAGAAGATTTGCACTTTTATTTCACCAAAGGCGTATGGAGCTGGTGAACTCTGCAAATAAATTTGTTCCTTCAATTGAAAAAGACATATCAAAGTATGTCAACGCGGGCAACAAGTTGTTGGCTCATCAAATCGCTAACTACAAGTTGAGTGTCACTGGTCATGGTGATGTTGCTACGGTGGATCTACAAAGAAGAACTTGTACTTGTAGAATTTTTGACTTGGACAAAATACCTTGTCCACATGCCATGGCAGCGCTTCGAGTCCAATATGGTTCCGATTTTGGAAACCAGATTTATGAGTACTCCTCTCCATATTATTCAGTGGAAAAATACATAATGACATATTGTGAGGAAATTCACCCGGTGCCACCTGAAGATTCTTGGATTGTCCCTTTGGATGTCATAGAGAGAGAAATACCTCCTCCATATGTTGATCAAAGCAAACCTGGAAGAAGGAGATATAAGAGACGGCGTGGAGTTGGTGAATCATTTCCAATAAGAAAAAATAAGTGTTCCGTATGTAGGGACTTTGGCCACAAAAGAACTACATGCCCAAATCAAAATGCTCCATAAGTATTGTTGAATTTTAATGAATGTACTTTTTTATTTGAGGATGATGTTCCCTATCTTCTTATCTTAATTTGAATCAAATTATGTTATGTTATTTATATAAAATATATGATTTATTTAATTATGTGTTGCTACTTACAACAAAATATTGCATATGTTTCAACATATGTCAATTATGTATTAGGCTTTACAACAGAATATTGCATATGTTTCAACATATGTCAATTATGTATTAGGCTTTACAACAGAATATTGCATATGTTCCAACATATGTCAATTATGTGTTACATGTACTACATAATAACGCATCTGTTCCAACATATATTAATTATGTGTTAGATCTTACAACATAATATTGCATATGCTCCAATATATGTCAATTATGTGTTACAAGTACCACAGAAAATGCATATATTCCAATATATTTCTAATAAATAATTATGTGTAAGGTGTGTGAACCATCAATCAATAATTACTGTCTTTGGAACAACTTTCAAGAAAAAAAATTAATTACAACTCTTCATACTTTGCCCTTTTTTCCAAAAAAAATAAGTACTTTCATTTGAAAAGTCAAAAGTTGTGTCTCTTCTCTTCTGTTCGTCTTCAGAAGTTGCAACTTTTCACACATTTCATTTTCCTGGCATTATATAAGAAATCTTGAAAGAATAAGAAATCTTCAAAAATGACTATGAGTAAACAAAATTACATTGAATCGAGAGAACTACTAATTGATATCGTTGAAAGGATTGCTTCCTACTCCCTCAAAGATTTAATGAGGGTTAAATTAAGGTATGTATGTATTAAACAATTTTCGCTCTTTAATTTGATTTCCTAACCATTTGATTTGATTTCTCAGTTCCAGGGTCCTCAATCAAGTCGCTAATGAACCTTCTGTATATCAAAAGGTAACATTGGTTAGCATTCCTTATCGTAGATGGTCGATAGTTCAAGAAGCCATTTTTTTCCTGGAAATGTGCAGAGCATCGGGGAATTTAGAAGTCTTATACAGAAAAGGTGTGGTAATTTTTTTATGTTTTTCGTATGTATTCACGTTTTTATCAATGTATTTGCCTTTTAAATGTGTTATTTCTTCTGTAGTTTGATATTTTCAACCGTAATGATCTAACTGCATTGGGAATGATTAATCAAGCAGCAGACGGTGGCCACATTGGTGCATCCTATGTGCTTGCCATAATTTCAATCTTCAATGGAGGTGAATCTATGAGAGAAGGTTTAATGTTCATTGCCAACATGAAAAAAACTGAGTCACTAAAAGTCAGAAGATGTCGACATAATTTGCGAAATATTTTAGGTGGAATGTGGGTGCCAGAACCTCATTTGTTGAGAGGAAGACCCATTTGTTGCACTGTTCATCAATTTGAACAAATCAGACGTAGGAATGGTTGGCCCATTGAAAGCGACAATGAAGATGATATTCGTTGTGATTTATGTAGTTGTGATTTAGAACTAGATTATGTAATTAAATTTCTGCCTTATACCACTGTGTGGTATAATTAATTTGCCATATGTGGTAACATATGTACATAACTTGCAAACCAAATTCATGGTGAAAAAGGTTGCCTTTTTGTGTTTTGTACTTATTTTTGAATTTGTTCTTTATAACATGATATTTGTTTTTTCTCATAGTGTTCTCATTTTGACCATCCTTGAAATGTCATATGTGGCAACATATGTACGTTCTCTGGTATAAAATGTTGTATTTAACAGTTTAAACTTCAACAAATATGTCATATGTGACAACATGTGTATGTCCAAAAATGTGCTTTTTGGGGCTAATTCAATTGAATTACGGTCTAATATAACAACCTCCTTCTTTAATTATAACTCTTCATATTTTACCCTTTTGTCAAAAAAATTAAGTACTTGCATTTGAAAAGTCAGAAGTGCCTCTTCGTCTTCAGAAGTTGCGACTTTTCACATTCATTACATTGGGATTATATTATATAAGAAGAACACAACAATAGAAGGTCCTTTCATTTAATTTTCTCCAAGATGAGAATGAAGAATAAGAAATCTTCAAAAATGACTATGAGTAAAAAAAACTACATTGAATCCCTTCCGAGGGAACTACTAATTGATATCATTGAAAGGATTGCTTTCTACTCCCTCAAAGATTTAATGAGGGTTAAATTAAGGTATGTATGTATTAAACAATTTTCGCTCTTTAATTTGATTTCCTAACCATTTGATTGATTTGATTTCTCAGTTCCAGGGTCCTCAATCAAGTCGCTAATGAACCTTCTGTATATCAGAAGGTAATATTGCTCAGCATTTCTGTATTTATATGGCCGTGTTCAGCTGTTCGAAGATGCACTTCTTTCCTGGAAATGTGCAGAGCATCGGGGAATTTAGAAGCCTTATACAGAAGAGGCGTGGTAATTTTTAATGTTTTTCGAATGTATTCACGTTTTTACCAATGTATTTTACATTTTAAATGTGTTATTTTTTCTGTGGTATGATTTTTTCAAACGTAGCGATTCAAATGGATTGAGAATTCTTAGTCAAGCAGCAGATGGTGGCCACATTGGTGCATCATATGTGCTTGCCATAATTTCAATCTTCAATGGCGGTGAATCCATGAGAGAAGGCTTAATGTTCATTGCCAACATGACTCCACTAAAACTCAGAAGATGTCGAGAGAAGTTGCAATATACTTTATATGGATGGGTGTCAGAACCTCATTTGTTGGGAGAAAGACTAATTTGTTGCATTGTTCAAAGCCTCCACTTTCGTTGTGAATTATGTAGGTGTGATTTAGAATTAGATGAAGTAGTTAAATTTCTGTATTAATTAAATTTTTATGTGTGGCAATATATGCACGTTCTGTTTTTGAATTTGTTCTTTATAAAATGTTTAATCTAATTTTTTTTTGACATTTTCCCATTCCTAAATTGCTCAATTTATCGATTAACCGATCATTGAAGTGTCATATGTGGCAACATATGCACGCTCTGTTTGATAAATCCCAACAGACATGTAATATGTGGCAATATGTGTATATCGTAAAAGGGTCTTTTTGGGGTTAATTCAATTAAATTGTCACCTAATTCAACATGTAACACTAATATATAGTTCTACAACATGTCTAAGTACAGAATTATGGTCTAATACAATAATCTTCATGCAATTCTATTAATTATTTTTACAAAGACTATCATCTCACTAGTTCATCATACAATGACCAAGTAACTCCATATGATGGTTATATAACACCATTGTAAATCGTTGTTGCAAGTGTTATAGCGTATTTTTATTGCTTAATTATGGTTCAAAGTACTAAAATTTGACATTTTCCCATTCCTAAATCGCTCAATTTATCGATTAACCAATCCTTGAAGTGTCATGTGGCAACATATGCACGTTTTGTTTGATAAATCGCCACAGACATGTAGTGTGTGGCAACATGTGTATATCGTAAAAGGGTCTTTTTGGGGTTAATTCAATTAAATTGTCACCTAATTCAACATATAACACTAATATATTGTCCTACAACATGTCTAAGTACAGAATTATGGTCTAATACAACAACCTTCATTCAATTCTATCAATTATTTTTACAAAGACTATCATCTCACTAGTTCATCATACAATGACCAAGTAACTCTATATGATAGTTATATAACACCCTTGTAAATCGTTGTTCCAAGTGTTATAACATATTTTTATTATTTAATTATGGTTCAAAGTACTAAAATTTGACATTTTCCCATTCCTAAATCACTCAATTTATCGATTAACCAATCCTTGAAGTGTCATATGTGGCAACA
>JAJOOR010006801.1:0-32824 GCA_036250505.1 Solanum acaule | reverse complement strand
AACAGATGAAGATATTTGATCAAACACAAGAAAAGACCATATTATTACCCGATTTTTTCAGGATGTTTCTTGAAGTAGGCCTCACAAATGCTGAAAAATGCAAGATATATGTTAGAAATTAAAGAAAAGATCGAGGAAGACAACGACTAGGGGATTTGCAACTAGAAACCAAATGTAGTATTACAACTTTCTACAACTGACATCACCACTAATAGCTTGGGGATTCCAAGTTCAGAAATTAAATGCAGAACAATCAATTATATGATTTAAAGAACAATAGTGCTTAGAAATTAATGCAAAACTACCATTATGCTTTACTTATCACCTGAATTAAAAAAAGAAAATCATAAAAAGTGAAACACAATCCACGAGCCCTAAAATGCTTTACTTGTCAAAAAGCAATACGAGGACATACTCATCCACAGAAAAACTGAGTGTTCCACATGAATGAAGTGGTATAATCTAGTTACAACAAATAGACAGTTACTGGATCATTGCTCAACTAAGAAATACTGCCTTCTTCCACCTGGTGCAGACGGGCAACATTTTGCAGCATATGAAAGTAACTTGTTTAATTTTGATTACGTTACCATTCTTAGAGTTTTATTTACTAAGCTATAATAAAAGAAATGCAGTGAAAACATTATCCAATCTCATTCCCCCTTCCCCTTCTCTAAAGATCAAGTTATAGATGAAGAAAAAATTGGGAAGTAGTACGTCTAAATAAAGATCTCCAGAACAAAAGGAGATTTAAAGGCAGGAGCGTACCTTCGTGCAAAGGGACGCCTCAATAGTACTCGAGGTGCATATTTCTTCTGTTTCTTAACCCTATACTTTTCCTGCAAATAATGAGAGGTCAGCATATTTTCTCAAAGAAAACTAATCAACACCAAAAATGCCAAGCTCACTTGTGAAAATAATGTCTTCTTCTCAAAAGTTGCACTGTTTGCAATGAGTGCTTCAACTATTTCATCCCCTTTTGCTCCCTGCCTGCAACATAGTCAGATTAATACTTCTCTTTAAAACTGCTAAATGAAAACCTAAGAATCTTGCAGCCTTTTCTTTTGCTTAAGAGAACTCTTTTGCAACCAAAATTTTGTTCAAACATACCAGAAGAAAATATAATATAGATCTAGAGAAATTCTGGATTCAGAAAGCCTCCAATTTTCTGTTAATCTATCAATGAAATTGGCCAAAACAGAGTGAAACAGCGGCAGATGATGCATACCACCATTCCAAACTAGTTTGTAGTTCCCAAACCTAGAGGTCGTCTAATTAACTGAAAGTAGACATTATCAACATCCACTAAAATAGTACCTTGAAACTGCCCGTGAAAGATTCTTATGCAAGGTTTTCACACATTTCTTGAAACTGCCCACTAAAATAAATAAACAATACCACATAAAACCATGAACCTCTGACAAACTCACTTTCGCATCTTGTCAATATCTTCACTAGTGAGACTCTGAGCAGTATTATTATCAACAAGCGCACGGTTGTCTTTAGATCCATCCACATCTTTTTCTTCAAGGCCGTTACCTGATAATGAAAATGCACAAAAGTTACTATCAATTCCACATAATTTGTTAAAAAGAGACTAGAACAATAAGAGAAAGTAACACGAGATGTATAAGGGTAGATTGTCTACATCACACTCCTAAGGGTGCGGCCCTTCCCCAAACCCAGCGTGACACTTGGGATGCTTTGTGCACCGGGATGCTCTTTGAACATGAGATGCATAAGCATATTTAGTTTGGTCTATCTTTGCATACTAGCTTGGTCAAAGAACTATATACTACCTCTACATCCTAGTCTTCTTGTCCCGCTTCAACTGGTTCTTTCTCCCAAAAGCTTGGAGAGAGTAAGCAAGAAATACACTATAGTGAATAAACACAAGCTAAAAAGAAGACTAGTTCTGGTTTTACTAAAAATGTTTGAGTGCATCATGGAAAGCAAGAGCTCATTCTTTGGCACTATTCAAAAACAAGGTATTTGCAATGTGGCAGGAAGGTCCACAAATGCAACCCCTGAAAGTCATTTGCACAGGCAAAAATATCATCAACTGCAGTATAAGTCCTCCATGTAATCTTCCTTATTATAAAGTAAAAAGGTTATGTTAATCATGCTTGCTCCTCCGAATCTAAAAGAGTCTATGATGATGATTATCCAAACAAACCAATGCATTTTTCTGAGAAAACCTTGCATTAGAATCTTTCAGATAGATATTATAATTATATATCATTAAACATAATAGGCTGATTAGCCTTATTATCTGTAATGCTATATAATTACATCACATAAAATTGTCAGTCATCATTTTTTTTCAAAATAGTGATTGGCTACTTCGAAGGGGAGTCTTGGTGTAATTAATAAAGTTGTTGTCATGTGACCTAACGGGTTCAAGATGTGAGAACAAACACTTGCAGAAATGTAGGGTAATGATGCGTACAATACAACTTTGTGGTTCGACCCTTCCCGGGATCCGCACATAGCTTGCTTAGTGTATCGGGCTGCCTTTTAGTTATGACTACTTCAAAAAATAAGTAATCGTCTCCCAGTAAATGACTGCCGCCCCAAGTTGAATAAGCTTAGTAATAATAACAAGTTGAAGAACAGAGATAACAGTATTTCAGAAGAATACCTTCCGCATTCTCAACAAAACGAGTCAAAAAGGTTCCTTCTTTTCCCGACTCCACTTGAAACAGAGACCCGAATGGACAACCTATAAGAGGCTGGAGAGAACACTTCTTATTCCCAATTTTCAATGTCCTGCATGCACAATACAACTTCTCCATCAATTCAAAAATCCATAATACAGAAAAAAAAATTGCATCTTTATGCACAAAAATCAATCAACTATATCTCAATTACAAAACTAAATGCAACAGACACAAGCAAAAAAATCGGATGTAATTACTTACGAGGCAGCAGTAAGACGAGTAAAAACTAAACGGTCGCCATCATTGATGTCAAGCAATACATTGCAACCTTCATAAGTTAATCTACTATTATGATTTTGCTTCAAATCCTCATCAACTGCTTTTTCAATCGACATTTTTGTTGTTTTTTACTGCTAAAAAATCGATCTTTAAGCATTAGATGAAGCAGTAGAGAAGGAAGTTACACTATAAGCTTCAGTTCGCAGTTAGTTTAAACCCTAGAACCCTAACCGATGGGTAATTTACAAAACAGGGACCGTAATTTAAACAAATGAATATTTGGGCACTAAAATGGTGGGGGATTTAAAATTGGGATAATTCACGAAAGGGGAAATTTCAATTTACCCCCTAAACTTTAGGTATTTGGTAAAGATCCTCGAAAGTTTTTATAGTAGCAGTATTACCCCCAAATTTATGAAGCTTGACTTCCAATAGACATCAAGCCCAATGTAAGTCAATATCATATATTAAGGGTCAACTCAATTTATGTTAGATCTAGACTTATTTCAATCCAACTTGTATCTAATAATGTTTTGTTAAGTAAATGCTAGTATATGTTAAATGAGAATTTATTTATTTACTATTTACTCATTTATTGAATTCGATTGTTTTTAATATATTGGCATGTTGAAATATCATAATATGACAATTTTTCATGATGTATATGTGTATATGAAATCACAAAATATCATATATTTTTTAAATATACAGGCACATATAAGCAAATGAAAATTAAATGTTTATATACTGGTATTAAATTTGTTGATACTTGCAAAAGAGTCGGTATTGGTAGTTGTGACTAAAATTTAATCCAGAAAATGGAGTAATAAGTAATATATTATGACATATTAAATTATATTTGATTATATATAAAATATTTGCATTATTATCACTATATATAATTTAAAATTCTTTTTTTTTTTAAAAAGAAAGGTTGTTTATATATTGTGTCCTTGAGTGAATTAATTAAGAATTGTATTATGTGTGGATGATATGAGAAATGGAAAATGGTGAACAGGTCCGCATATTTTGGGACGACAAGGGAACACCTTCTGCAATATCTTCTCTTAGTGAATGGTTGGCCAAATCAACATCTGACTTCTAACCACTCCATTAAGATTCTTTCATTTTTTAATAATTAACTTGATAATAATAACAATAATATATAGAAAATAATAACAGTAAAAAGAGTTTTGAAGCAACAATAAAGTTGCATCAGTATCAGTATGACCTAGGGGTTCCTTCGACGGAAAATTATATTATTTATACATAGTTAAAATAATTTTTTAGGTATATATAGTAGATGTCGAATCCTCTTCGACTACTTTGTGTGTCTATTTTTTTAGATTTTAAACCCCTTATTGAAAAATATGGCTCCGCCACTGATCACGACTCACGAGTTTGAGTTGGAGAATAACTACATACAAATTCTTACATCAATATATATAATTTGTTTACATTAACCTCATTAGGTGCAGTACGTTCCTCGCTGGACGATGCAAACCATGATTTTGAGTCCTAGAATATATCAGCTATTGATGTTTGCGTCAGGGTAATCTTAGCCATTCGTCGAACCAATTTTTTACATCGGCCAAAAAGATAGCAATAATAATTATTTAATTAGGGAACAAGTATTTAGTTAAGTATTTTTCTTCCTGAGCTTTTGTGTTTATCTGCTGGCTATCCACTTAAACTGCAAGTTGTCTAGATCTATAGGCAAAGCATGTTCCAATTTCACATGTTGCTAAGAACCTAAGACCCTAAAGTGGTAAAGAGAGATAGGAAGACATTGTGGACATATAATAGGGATGTTTTTTGGGAATTTGTACTGAAAAGATAGAGGCACTTTGTTGAATTTGAGGAACCTAAATGGATATATATACATATAATAGTAGGAAAAATCTTTTTGACCAGAATTTGGCTAAAATAATATTTTATCTATGTTATTTTATCTTTTTAAATATTTTTACCCTTATAACTTTAATACATTTTAACTAAAAAATGGAAAAAAGATAAATTTATTTTAAAATAAAAAATAATCATTCACAAAAGTCAGTCACCCTGTTAGTGTTTACTAGTTTTCTTGGCAAAATGTGTGTGGTTTCTTTTGTCATTTTTCATTTTTCATTTTGCTAATTATTGGAATCTTCAAACCCACCATGTGTTATGAGGAACAAATTGACTAGTCATTCCAAACTAAGGAGAAAATGAGTACATATAAACATTCAGAAGCTTCCAAACGTTTGAGAGTGATCCCATATAAGATATACACTCCCTCCGTTAACGATGAGTGTATCTCACGTAAATTGTCATGTACGTTTATGTGTTTACTTGTTTAATTTTATCAAGTTTAAGTGTTTACTTATGCACATTCAAAATTGGACTGCATAGATGTAAACTGGGATCAAGTTAAAGTATATGTTTATATATTATACCCTGTCAGAAAAATAGTGTGTTGATATTAAGTTCGTCAATTTTCTTAAATTATGTAATTATAAAATGCATCCATAGATTTCCAAGCTATTATTGCATGCGATGAAGTGCGTAGATATAAACAATGAGAAACTTCCAAAAGTTTGAGAGTGATCCCATAAGATGTATAAAGTGGTGAAAGAATAGATATTAATGTGAAAAATTGGAAAATGACTTAATAACTTGTTCTTTCTTGAAGTCTCTTCTTTTACACTCAAAGTCATTGATTCTTGATTTTTTCTATAATTTTTTTTTTAAAAAAAAGAAGCTAAATTTATGCATTTTTTCGAGTACTATTATACAAAGCAAATTTAGAATGTAGAGTTAGAAAGTTTAGAATGTGTCAAAATTTATATTATACACTTACACGTTTTGATGTTTTTTCTTTCTTCTTTTGCATGTACATACATATAACATATCTCACGTCGTTCATAATCCGTCTAAAATACAATTATTACTTGGACTAGTATTCTACATGCGAGGTCTAACCCTTCCAGCAAAGAGTACATGAGTAAGTGATTAAGAAAATAACGTAGAAAAACTTCATAATATCATACTCCTAAGAAAGAACTAGATATAGTAACATTTCACATTAAGTGAAACTAGTTATTTGAAAAATAAGAAGATAGACCAAAATGTAACAAATTAAATTGCACGTTATGTACTATGAATCTGCCTATGAAAGTGTTTTAAAGTGATTTTTATTAAAGAACAAAAAAAATGTGGAAAGAAATATAAAATTGAAGGTGCCTTTAGTGTGTGTATATATACTATATGTGTTAAATTTAATGCAATTTTCTTTAAAACGAAATAACTTAAACCGGTAGTCAACATTTTTAAAATTGAATATGTACATTTAAGTCACTTCATAGTGTAGACTCCACTACGGTTGATCAACTATCAATCAATTCACTCGGTCTTGCCAAAGTCAAATCTAATTAAATTAATGGTTGAGATTAGAAGGGGAAAATCAATTTGATTAAGTAAAGATTAATCAAAATATACATCAAAGACAAAAAAAGGTAGACAAATCTATGTATACCATCAAAAATTATATGTGATAGAATAAGATTCCTTCATTTTTAACTATCAATCTCGAATAGTAGTGGAGTAGTAAGTACTTTTGCATCTTTAATTAGAAGTCTCGAGTTCGAGTCTTTTTGGGTATGGAGTCGTTTTTGTTAGGGAGCGTTCTACCCCAATATTGAACCTCCCAACGCGAATTCGGATTTAGTCAAGCTCCAATGTGAGTATCAGATACCGAATAAGAAAAAAAACTCAAGTTCACATTCTAGCTATGGAAAAAAGTTTAAGTAGAGAGTTTCCCCTTTTAATAGGTTTTACATGATGCTTCCTTAATCAAAAGTCTCAGCTTCTAAATATGGATTAATTCCTATTCCCTTAATCAAAAGTCTCAGCTTCTAAATATGAAAAAGATTTCGGTAGAACACACATCCCTTTTTAATGTGCCTTGCACAACACAACGTGATGAATAGAATTATTCTACCTTAATCAAAAGTCTCATATTTTGAGTAAAGAAATTTGTGACAAGGAACACTTTTTCCTTTAACATATCATACGCAACACAAATCTAAATTAATCAGACTTCAATATGAATACGTTACACCAAATGCAAAAAGAAGACACATGGAAGACAACATAGTTGGGATGGTAAGGTGAGTGAGGATTTTGTTCCAAGGCACCTACCGATGCGACTAGCAAAGCAAAATCAAATGACAGTGTCAACAACTTTATCAAGATCCAACAAATCCAAAAAGTGATGAACTATAAATTATTTTTGGACAGATTTGAAGAAGACAAGAGGTAAAAACTTCAGATTACTTTAGTCGGGCAAACTATTTGTTTTAGTTCATACATATATCAAATGAACTTTGAGGTGGCTAACTCATCTTTATTCTTAGATTTTATATTTTTGCATTACTTAATCATCTTCATTTGTAATATCATCATAAAGAGTATTACAAACTTCATGATGATCATAGAATACCTAGTTTTCTCTAATTATTTTTTTCTTCATGCTTGTTAATTAGTAGAGATTTGTTGTCTCATTAGGATTAGTAAGGTAAGGCCTAGCCCCCCTTACTTGTACTTATCTCTATTTATATCTTTTAATTTAAAAAAAAAAATACGTTACACCAGAGAGCAGTAACTAGAAAAAGACAAATACGTCAGGATTATATTATTATGCTAAGAAGCAGCAAACAGAATATTAAATACAGTAGAGGGAGTAGATAATAAAGAAGCCCAACTTTTTTTTTTCCCTTCTTGGATCCCTCTCCATTAATAAAAAGAAAGAAACTACACACTCTTTTACATTAATATAGAAAAGCTAGAACGAACTTCTCTCTCTCTTTTTCTCTTATGAAGAAGAAAACTTCTTCTTCTTCTTCAACAATTCCTCTGTTTTTTTTCCATTTTCTTGCTCTGTTTTTAATGGCACTCTTAACATTTCTACCAGAAAATACCCAAAAAGATCAACCTTCAAAGAGAAGGAAAAAACAACAAAAACAGAACAAGGAGAAACAAAAGCAGCCATCTTCATGGGATCAATTCAAGAACTTATTGACTTGCAAACAAATTGAAAACTCAACTGTTCATGATCCTGCTTCCAAGAACCCTCCTTCTTCTTCTGCTGCTCCTGCTGGAGCTTATTCTAAGTTGAGTTCTTGTAGCTCCATATGCAGTTTCAGGTATTAATTACTTAATTATATTATATCTCAGTAACGTGCGAGTCTGGTTCTTTTTTCATGGACCACATATATGGGACTTTTTTTGCAAATTTGAACATGGACCCTTTTGTACCATGTTGAACTGCGTAAACATCTCAACGGAAAAAAAAAAAGTCAAAAATAGTCATTTTATGATCTTGTACTAAAAAAATAATCATATATACTCTCATACATGCATTGATCCAATCGAATAATCTGCGCTATCTATATGCACTTTTTTTTTTTTTACCATATGCGGTAAAAAAAATCATTTTCATATAGAAGCAAACTCTCCAAATTAATAATCGAAACTTTGTGATTGTGTCTTGAAATTTCATTCTAAGAATTTGAAACTTTATAATAGTGATTATTTTTTCAATTGTATTGACTAGAAAGTGATTAGTTGTGGATATTATCCAATTTTAAGTTGTTAGAAAAAAATTACTTCGTATAATTTTAGTTATTTAATTATATTATATCTCGATATCAGAGATGTGGTACATGGCAACACAAGAGTGGTACATAGAGCTGATAATTCCCCAGAAAGTAGCAGTTTAGGCCAAGAAACTCGTCTTCTAAGCAAGAATAAAACTTCTCATCATGGCCCTTCATCTTCAAGTTCGAGGTCTCTTGCTAGATCAAACGGCAGTGGTAGCTCCACGTACACTACTTCATCAAGGGGAATGCAGTTTCGTAAGCTATCTGGATGTTATGAGTGTCACATGATAGTAGATCCTAGCAGGTATATTTTTAATTTTAATTTTCATTTTTCTAATACATTTTATTTGTGATTAATAATCTTGTTATATAGTATTAATGAGTGAAAATGTTAATTAATTTTTTTTATAGGTACCCTTTACCAAGGTCAACAATATGTGCATGTACTGAATGTGGAGAAGTTTTTCCAAAAATTGAGAGCTTAGAACATCATCAAGCAGTTAAACATGCTGGTAAATCTTTTATTTTCTTAATTTCTTGTTTTATGTTTGAAAAATCTCAAATACTCCCTTAAAATAAGTATAAATAATTTTCTATAAAAACTTATATACTCTATAATTAGTATCCTGAAAACATATGCTTTAAGAAGTTAAATAGATACACTTAATAATATCAAAATGATTGTAAATTATTCGTATCTATAAGTTAAATCCTTATATATTATATTTTCTTTCCTAGTTATATTCATATTCCTTTTGTTTAGCTTAGGGAGGGGTGGGGGTGGGGTTGTGTGGAAGATCTCTTTTGGAAAAGTGACATAAATCTAGTCCACGCAAAATAATACTATAATTGATAGATATAATATATAGTATATACACATTATATATGTATATTAACTAGTAAATTTAGATTTTATTGAGTAGTCGAATGTGTAACTTTTCGTTTTTAAATACTTAATTTGCTCATATTTTTCCTAGAAAAGCATGATTTCAATCTAGTAAAAGGAGACAAGCTTTAGACAACATTTAAGCTTTGAATTGTTTTAGGCAAAATTCAAATTGTGTTAGTGGAAGCAAATCGGAATTGTTAATACAATTTTTATAAAATAATAATGTAAAGTACGTTAATTAAATATATATTTGTGATACATTGGTTGAACCCCCAATAAATACTTTGCCTTTTTTTTCTGTGGACCAGTACTTAAATATTTTAAGGACCATCTAGAGTAATATTTGCCAACTACCTTTTCATAAAATTGAAAAGAACTATATAGTATATATTATTACATGTAGGAAATTTTAATTGGCAAATAATTATTTTCTTTTTTTATTAGCATATGTCACACCGACAACATGACACCCTAAATTACTCATACTAAAATTAATTAAAATCTTAATTAGTTTAATAATGTTGAAGATTATTTTATTTTGTTTAATTTAGAATGCATACCTAAGAAGAATCGAATCTTTAATACTGAGATATTACTTGTCTTTGAATTATCAGCATTTGGTAGCCCACTCCACTTTATAATTAATGTTTTCTTATCTTGTTTAGCTATTTAAGTTCTAATTATTTATCATAGTAATAATTCTGGAATAGCTTATTCCGAAATAATTTCATAATTAGTTAATAAACATTAACACCCATAATTGGTTCCTGGTTGGCCAGTAAGACTTGATATCTTACCAACTAGAAATGAGACCCCATTTATTTTCTTTAGTTTTCTTTGTTCACACATTTTTTTGTCGAATATTGAAATTGACATGACTAAAACAAATTGGAAATAAAAATTCATATAGCTGATTGTAATTAAATTCATTGTAAATTATAATTAGTTGCTGTTTACTTTTCTTAGTCGATATATTATATGTTTGTGGGTTAATTTTAATTTAAGCGATTGAACGAAGATTATTTACATAAATTCTTTTATAAATTATTTTCAGTGTCAGAGTTGGGTCCGGAAGATTCAAGCCGTAACATAGTGGAAATAATCTTCAAATCAAGCTGGCTCAAGAAGGATAATCCAATCTGTAAGATCGAACGGATATTAAAAGTCCACAACACCAAACGCACGATCCAACGGTTCGAGGACTGCAGGGACGCGGTGAAGATACATGCAGTCGCCACAGGCAAGAAAAACCCAAGATGCGCAGCTGATGGAAATGAGCTGCTTAGATTTTACTGCACTAGCCTTACATGCGCCCTCGGTGCACGTGGCTCGTCCAGCTTGTGTGGCTCCGTACCCGGCTGTGGAGTTTGCACTACCATACGCCACGGCTTCCAAGGAAACAAAACTAATGGGGTCCGCACAACTGCTAGTAGTGGGCGGGCCCATGATTGTCTCGGTAGTGGTATGGCCCGACGCAGAGCGATGATAGTGTGTCGGGTCATTGCCGGTAGAGTCAAGCAGACCGCAAAGGATGTGGGGGCTTCTCCCACGACAGAGGAGGAGAATTGTTCTAGCTCTGGTTCTGGTTCGGGCTTGTCAGCTACTGATTCCATCGTATACGATTCAGTAGCCGGACATGCAGGGATCTACTCGAATCTCGAGGAATTATACGTATTTAATCCAAGGGCTATACTTCCATGCTTTGTCGTGATATACGAAGCATTGGAATCTTAGGCTTATTAACGCTTCTTTTTTTTTTTCTATTTGTACTTGAGCTGTTTGTACGGTTTAGTTTGTTTTTTCTTTTTTGTTGTATCCTTAAGTTTATGTAACTAATTTCAAGTTAGATAAAAAAAATTGTAATACCCGTGAGGTAATGCTGATCCAACTATGATTTTTGTACATATTTATTTATTTTTATGTATTTTGCCTTTTTTTTACATATTGTTAGTTTGTTGAAGGTGAGTAAATACATTGATGTCTGAAGTTCATCTACCCAACTGTACCATAATAAATATCTTAAAATATGGCCCCTCAATTTATGCTTGAAAAAAATGCCGTCCTTCAACATTTAAATAGTCATTTTCTATGTCAATATATGTTACCCCACCAAATTCCTTTACTCTTTTACGATTTAAGTTATAAATACTGACAACACAAAAATATTTATGTCTTTATATCAATTTTGTAATGAAGATTTATATATTTAACCTGATCGTATAAAAAAATCATACATGATAGTGTAGGGAACTTCAACTCTTTTTTTATTTATTGAAGGTTTACGTTTCTTCTTCTAAAGCTGGAAGAAATAAAGGTAAAGAAACTGAAGGATATGGATAGAAGTAGGGTAAAGGAAGCATTATAGTACTCAAAAGGATAGCTTTGAACTATAGATAATTTCTACAGAGTTGGGGCCAGAAATGAGTCAAAAAAGAAGACAATATGATGATAGCTTTGAACTATAGATAATTTCTAACTGATTGATTAATTGATAATTAATTACAGTTCCTAAAGTTACCAAAATCAAGGAAAAAAAGTTGGTTCACTTAGTTACTGTTTAGCTTGTTTTGTTGTGCTTTCATGTTCGTTAGTACTCTTTTGTCCAAAAACTTGGACGAAGAGAGTATTTAATAAGATTTGCGTACACTTTCTCTTTCCGGACTCGATTTTATGTGGCTACACTGAGTGAATATGTGTTAGTGTTACCAAAATTAAAGGAAAAAAGTTGTTGAAGTAACCGCATGAATCAATCAATCACATAAATGTATTTCTTTTTCTTGTTATTAATGGATGAGCTGGAAGGGCACGTGGGGTCAATATTGGGACCACTGCAAAATTAATTTAACTTTAGAATAGAAAAGAGATGATAACACTTTGACTGCAGTGATGAACTAAAAATATACTCTACTCAATTTCCCCCGTAACATTATTGCTTACACATGCAGTTGCATATGCTTTTTTTCTTTCTCTTGACTATCATTTGATTAATAGAAATGGAATTTTAAATCTAATTCGAACTTCAAAAATATTATCACCTGTCCACAAATAACTCAATAATGAGTTTTATTATATCGGGAAGAACACATAGGTATACACATGCATGAGGCAAATAAGCTCTTAATTCAGTAAAGTTCAAAACATTTTTGCTTTTACTAACTCTGTCCCTTTTTATTTGTCAAATTTTGACTATGCACACCTAGTAAGAAAATAATGATTGATATAGTAAATTTATTATTTTATCCTTATTTATTAATAGAATTTTAAACATATTTACTCACTATATTTTTCAAAGACATTTACTCAACATTAATAAATTGAGGGTGTAATAGAAAGGGAAAAAATGTTTTTTTCTTGAGTTGTCAAAAATGACAAGTAAAAAGAGAAATCAAATTAGAAAAGGGTAATGTTAAATGGCCAGAAAATTTAAAAAGTCTATAGTATTCTTTTTATTTAAAGTTAAACTGATTTATTTTCCATTTTTTAATTAAAATGTATTAAAGTTAAAAAGGTAAAAATGTTTTAAAAAGTAAAATAACATATTTTTAAAAAATTTCTGGCCAAATTTCTGGCTAAAAAGATTTTTCCATTAGAAAATATTTTACTAGTAAATAGAGACGGAAGGGATATTTATTTATAATAGAGAATGTAAAATAGATCATGAGAGTAGTGGTTCTTGGTTTCCACCCCCTCGTTGTAATAGATAATTAATTATGAATGAAGAACACTGAATATCTTGCATTATTTAGTTATTTTAAATGGTGGGAAAATGATGGGTATTAAATTGTATAGTTTGAAATGGAAACTTAGCACATCTCCCTCCTTATTTTTTGATTTTTGAAAACTGAGATTCGCATTAATACATTGTTGTACATGTACACGTATCCACCATTCTGCCAATATGTTCTTTATTGTTTAATTATTACTCATACTTCTTTTGTTATTCTTAAAACTGAGCTGGCACTCATAGAGCTATATTACTTATGTGATGTAAAGAATATTTAACAATTACTTTGTTCACACAAAACAAAATTTGCAAATGAATCTCACATCACGAGTTATTATAAGGTTTAGATAATCCTTCGAATTGATTTTTGAGGTGTGAGTTAGGCTACCCAAAAATTAATTTGACATGGTATCAGAATCAGACTCGATTCGATATAGGCCTCCAAGTCCCGAACCATGTAGGGGTGGAATGTACTCCATAAACGTGCATGCACCGGACCGGACAATGAAATTTCAATTTCCAAATAAGAATGTTCAGATTTGGACGTGAGGATGGTGAAGAATGGATGAATCCCACATTGGTGAAGGACGAGAATCCTAAGTTTCTTGCCTTGACAATCCTCCTAGGACGTGAGTTATGCCCGGGGCTTAGTTTGACAAGTAAGCCAACAATATACCCAGTATGTTATTACAAGTGGAGTCTAAAATACGCAAATCTTATCTTCCCGAGTGTGAGAGAATTGATATATGGTAGGATAAACAAACTTAGGCAAGCACGTAGATAGATATATAGTGGCTTGGAGGATTGCTGTTTAAGGCATATCCAAAATTGTAAAGTTTTTAACATTTAGCCGTTTCAAAGTCAACTTCACACCTTACAAGATTGAAATTCAAAATTTCAGATTTAGATTTTTAATTGAAATAATCCAGATTTGGAAGCAATTTAAGACCTCTGATAAATTTTCTTGTGATGTAAATTTAGTGTGATATGAATATGTTTTTTCATGAAGATTGAACCGACAGTAGTGATTATAATTTGTCAAAATTGATTATAAATTAAATACTTTGAGAAAGTTAGGTATAACTTAAATATGACACCTAAAAGTGGCTACATGTTTGCAAATCAGATGGTTGAGCCCACCAAGACTTTCAAGTTATCTCAGGATTGGGCTTATGCCTTCTTTTTTTCATTCCTCCAATGAAGATTTTCATACATTGACAATTAATACAAGTAGTTCTTTTACTAAAATTTTATAACTTCTAGACATAAAATATTGATCAATTTCTTTTCATATATCTAAACCACAATAGATAGGTTTATTCGATACTTATGATGGTCGATATAATTAATCTTCACAGATAGTTAGTCCATACTAGTGTTGATGGGAGACAACATATGCCTGGCCGAATAGTTGATGTGCGAACTTAGTGTTGGTGGGAGACAGCAAATGTTTGACATAATATAGTAGGCAATTTCTTTTTATATGCCTAAATCTTGATAGACTAAGTTATTCGATATTTGTATTGGTGACCGGAATACAATTAAACCTTGATAAACAAAATAATTATTCAAGGTGAGAGATAACAAATGTTTGAATATAATTAAGGTGCGAACAAGATAATTTGAATAAGATATATAGCTGTAAAAAAAATCAACTTCATCCAACATCCAATGGTAAAACCAAAATTAATCAAGCTAATAATTAACCTTTTAAAACAAACTATCTCATAGAATTTGAACTCAAAGCAACATATATTTTCTGACCTATAATATAGGTCCAAGCACATGCAGTACTCATTTGGGAGTGATTCTTAGAGAATATTATCTTAGGAAAAAAGGCAAGTTATTATTGATCATACTCATTAATGTCGTACTTTTATAACTTCTTTTCTTTTAATTAAAAACTAGGCCAGTCAATCATGTCTTAGTGAACTTGCTGTCTATTACTAATTTAATCATTTTAATATAAATGTGATTAGCAAGTCATCATATACAATCCTAGTTTTTTCATCTCATAAATTGCAAGTAGACAATCACCTTATAAGCTTTGTCGTTACCTATAGCGCAAAAATTAACTTTTTTTATTGGATGATATTTTATTACTTTTGAATTGATCTATGCATTATAAAAATATTTACATCATATACATAAAATATAATCACACTCATTTTAAATGTCTCAATAACTTTAAGCTAGACTATTGCATACAAGTTTGGCCGAAGTCAGGAATTTCGATCTAAACTTCAAATTGTCTTAAGTAATTCATTCTAGCTACATGTACAAATTAGTAATTTGAAATAGAGTAACTTAAAAGACTCAAATTCTCTAATCATAAATTTCAAATTTTGATTCTACCCGTGACTTTAATTTGAGTTTGTCAATAATTATTCAGAAGAGTTAGTTTAAAAAGAATAGAACCAAGGATATTAATTATTACCATGCTAACATGATTATTTGAATCAGGACGTTTGATTTTTCAGAGTGAGTTAATATTATATCATAGTACAAGACATGATTATTACTTGGAAGTTAATGAAATTAACAATCTAAATAAACAAATGTACTTTGAAAAGACAGCAAAAGCCCATATATATGATTTGGTCACATGGTTAAAGAATTAAAACATCATCTTTTTCCAATTTTCATAAATATATATATAACCTTATTATAGCCAAAACTTATAACAAAATACAAAGGCTTTTGTGTTCTAACTAACATCAAAGAGAAAGAACAATAATGTACACTAACAAAGCCTCTATTCAAAGAGAAAGCTTTGTTATTCAAGTTTCAGAAAATTTTCAATCTTCATCACAAGCTATTAGCCCTTCTTCTAATAAATTAATCAATTTCTCCGCCATGAAGCTTTTCGATCGCTTCCGTAAAATCGTCATGCAGTTCGTTTTCCCCGTCCCGACGTCCGGACGGAGGAGGTCGAGTCGGGCTGGGGAAACGATATCGGCTTCCGGGCCGGGCTCAGGACAAAGACGGAGATCCTGTGACCGGCCCGATCCGCCGAAGACCTCATGTAGCTCCTATTATTCATCAACTTCTCATTACAATGAAGCTATTGCTGATTGTATAGAGTTTTTCAATAAGTCGTCACAAGATCAAGGGATTTTTAGTGGTAGAAAATCGGATATTATTGTGTGATTATTATTATTATTTTTGGCTAAAGTAATTAATTATGTGCAACCATGCTTGTAGCTTGTGTTGGTTTTTTTTTTTTAATTTTATGAGTTCAAATTTGATGTTGTAAATTTAAACATAGTTGTATATGTGGAATATATTCAGCTTTTATTAAAGCAGCTGATTTGATTTTCTAAATCTGCACAATCTATTTAATTATAGAATCCCCATAAGAAAATATGAACAATAATTCCCAAAATGTTAATCTCATAAAATCGGGTTCAAATCGACCTAAAAATTAAAGTCAATTTGAAGAAAATAATATAACTCATGTTGCTGGTCCAATTTTCCTTGTCAAACTATATCTATTAGAACTCCATTTTCTGATGGATCGTCCCGTTGGAAATCCTTAATTTTCGACTAATTTCAAACAAGATTCACTACAAAAACCTTGTCTTTAAATTGATACAATCGGAGAATGATTTATTTTTATTTTTTTCTGACGGAATTTAGCTATTCTTGAAATTTTGTAACACTCATTCGAGATTTATATTATTACAAGAAGCAAAGGGAATTAGATATCATAATTAATAGTATATCCTTATTGAAAATTTTACACAAGAAATCAAATATGCATGTTAACCAACCTTACTTCACATTTTGATTTCAAGCAAAACCATTGGAAAATTATAAACTACATGATGATGAAACTCCTTCCACATCAAGTTATGAAGATTCAAACGGGGACACAAGCCTTGAGATCTCTCTTTTATTCGCGCATTTTAAATTCGAGCAATATTATTATCAGAATTACTACCTCTTTTCCTAGAAAAAAATCCCCCAATCAATGGAATAATTAGGGGTATTTTTTTCTTCTTCTTCTTGTTGATTGAAGGATGGCTTTGTAATACAATATGATCATGGTCATCACCTTGTGGAGGATTTGCAAATGTGACATATCTTTTTTTGTGAAACTCAATATTATTTTGATCATGTGACATAATTTGTGATTTCTCTATAAATTTTAGGTCTTCAATTTCTGATACCATAACTTTTTGTTGCTCAAATTTTAGCTTATCAAGCTCATTTCTTGTGCGTTCAAGTTCTTCTTCTAAAGAAGAGAGACAAGTAGCCATTACCAATCTTTCTTCTCTTGCCCTTTCTAGTCTTTGCTTTGTCTCAATTAACTCATCATTAAATGAGTCGTCGCTTTCATCTTCATGACTCGATCCATCTTGTTTCTGAAAGATAAATTAAGTTATATATACTGACAGTGTAAATAATATTTATAACATCAATGTGAGTACGTACCTTGTCGTTTGCAAGTAACATAATTTGACGACTTAATAATATTTGGTGAAAATGTAGGGAACTTGAACTCATAAATATTAAAATCTTTAATCTAGTATATCTATAAACAGTTTATATATGCTTGAAATTAAAAGATACTTTGGTTAGTTGGTTAATCCTCTCTTTCACTATATATATCAGTCTTTATATTATTCTCCAACATGAAAAAACATATACTTGTATTGCAGCTTAAGCAAACGTTTCTTTTTCTTCTTTTACTTCTTAATGTTGCATATTAGAGATTATACTTGTATGTGTTCAAGCCATATGAAAATAGCCTCTTGCAAAAGTAGTTTCATACAATAGACTTAATACATTAACTCATGATAATGTATGTGTACATCTTATGTACCATCCCAAAACGGACACTTTTTGAACACTACAACCCATAAATGAGCGAAGTGTCCATTTTGGTATGTGTTTTTAGGGAGAGTTTCTTTTGATCTGTAGCATCCAAAAGGTGCCTGTTTTGGTGGGGCCGGACTCATGATACCTAAACCTTACGGGTAAGATTATACTAGATAGATTATTATCTTATACGGTATAAAGCAAATATACACTATTATATCCCCTAAGAGACAACTACATATAATTGTGACACAAAGTAATTTAATCACTAAATTGAAAAATCATAAGACAAATTACGTGCTACAAATATATTAAAAGTACTCTTATATAGTGAAAAAATTATGTATACTATCCGTGTATATAATGTGAAGTGGAGAATAAATGGTGTATATTACCTGTTTAAGCTTATTAGCAGAGTAGAGTTCTCCAGCAAGAACTCTTTCTCCGAACAAGATGACTGCCTCCTTAACCGAACGAAATGGAGCACTCGTATCGATTTCCGCCTTTCCCATCATCGTCACTCCTCCTTCTAATTCCTCCATATCGTTTATTATCAGTTTCAACACTATTATCGATCGAATTAATGTAATGTATGTTATGTTTGTAGGGAGTGTGTTAGATGAATGAGAGACTATAAAAGAGCTCAAAAAGTGGAAACAAAAGAAGATGAGTAAGTGGAGCTTCTTTTCTTCAAGTCCACTTCACTAGAATTATTCTGCCTTGTACCTCTTTCTTTTAGTAAAAAATATACATAATTGATTCAAGTAGAAGCTTAGGCAAATTGGGCTGATTGTATGGGCATTTTTTGGTTTATTTAGTGGGCTTACTTTGATTTTGACATACAAAAAGACGTTTTTAACCTTGAGCCCAATCCACATGAATAAGGAACTTTTACGGGCTAAAGTTCACAAATAGCCACTATTTAACCCCTCTAATTAAAAAAAACAATCGCTATCATAAAGTTTTCATTCTATAGGCGATTATCATGTATTTTACTTGTGGAATCTGAAATTCTATGGCAATTGATATTTTTTCTATTTTCTATTCTATGGTAATTCTGCAAAGTGTTTATGTAATTTCCTTTGGATTGAGCCGACATCATTCAATTGAAAATATGTCTATTGTATAGACTATTTTCACACTTTAACAAGACTATCCATGCGAATAAATAAACTACCAATTTGTACACGTTTTTAAGATTTGCCTATTTTTTGGAATATACAATAATAAGAACAGAAACATACACACTTATTGCATATTTGATATAAAAACAATACAGTAATTCTAAATAGATTTTGTTGCAGAATAATTATATTTGATTGCATAAACATTTTCAATAATTTTTCACTAAGTATTAAAACTGGCATTTTATCCACAATAGTAAGGACACACTCAGTGGGTCAAACATACATTTGAAACTCCGATAGAAAACCAAAAACAAACAAAAAAAAGTGAAAAATCCAAGCAGCTCTCTTGTCAACACCGTCTTGTCCGCCACAACCTGGAGAAAATTTGGAACTCTTGTCATTTTTAGTATGTTCTACAAATATTATATTTTTTTTTATAATATTTGTTAAGTTTAAACTTCTCTATTTTATGATATATAAATATAACTGTAAAAAAGTATATTATGATATGTCTAGAATAGTAGGTTGTAAGTGTACTTATATGCCAAGAGTCTCATTTCCTTCGTTTTATTTCGTGTGCTTTGGTTTAACATGAGAATAGAACCGTCAATATGGGCTAGGCCCGTTGGGCTGGTTTGGCCTAACTCGGGATTTAATAGGGTTGAGCTAAGATTTTTGGAGCCCATTTAAGAAAAGGGTTTTTTAGCCCGGCCTGAATAAGCCTGCTAATTTGTGGGGCTTGAGAAATATAGGTAGGGCCGGCCCGTGGGTCAAATAAAAATAATTAAAAATATATAATATAAGTCTATTTAATAATTAACTAATTGAAACCGCATGTAAATTACAGATGAAAATGAAGATGTTAAGACAACCTTGCCACAAGCTGATTCAAATATGCTTGATGAAGATAATCATGAAGTGTTGGATACGCCATAGATTTCATGAAGTGTTAGATACGCCATAAGTTTCATGATTTTTTTTAAGGAGTTTATTTTTAACTTTTTTATGGTTGGAATATTGTCACATTTTTTGTGTTTTAATGTGACAAAACAATTAGGTTAATATTTCTATTTAGATATTTATACTTTTATTTGAAAAAACCTTAATAAATATTATAAAGATAATTTTATTTGTGGATTTGATTAACAAGTAGTAACATTAACATGATGTAATATTGTTTTGTCGATATTTATGATAATGTTTTTAAATTATAATTTATAATTTATTTTAATAATTATAAAAAACATATAATTTAAAAAAAAGTGGGCTGGCCCGGCAAACCTGTAGCCCACGTACTTGTTTGGGCCGACCGTTTTCTGGCCCACACCAAAAATGGGATTGCCCGCCCTGACCTGTAAAATGTCAAAGCATGTATGGATTAGCCCGGATGGAATGAGCTAACCTATATTGACAGCTCTACATGAGAACATGAATTTTAAGAAAACTGACTCGATAAATGAGCAAACTAATTCATAAATAAAGTATTGAAAAAAATTTATTTGTAACAAATTTTAAATACGTGGAAAATAAATTAACAATAAATAAAATATGAAAAAAAACAAGAGTATTATAACAAAAATCCTAATTGAAATCGAATATATTTTGTAAAGTCCTAATTAGAATTCAACACAATTTTAAAGTCCCACCAAATTTTGAAATCACAATTTCAAATATTACTTTTAAGAAAATCTAAAATCATAATCAATTAAAATCCAAGATGAAATCATGATCCATCTCCGCTAAATTTAGTCAAGCAGAGAAGGGAAGAAAAGCTGAAATACTCCTGCTACGGTTAAGTTTCAGCACTATGAAAGTAACGAACAGTTCTTATATTCTTTCATTAAATCCCCACACATATATTATTTTATTGAAATCCAACTGTTCAAACTTACCATTTATTGTCCCCCTTTTTTTCTCCCTCACACAATTGAATTGATCTCACTATTACCCAAAATGTCGGTCACCGTCAGCTCACCGGCCGTCCGATCCTTCCATGTTTCACGATCACCTCATAAAACGATCTCTAGGCCACGTGTCATTATGTCTGCTGTCCGATCTACTGATAGCTTAGGAGTAGCACCAATTTTGACCAAGTTGCAGAAAGATTGTGCTACTCCTCTCCCAGTTTTGCGCCACGTGGCGGATGCAATGGCCGATGATATGCGGGCCGGGCTTGCAGTCGATGGCGGAAGTGATCTGAAGATGATCCTTAGTTATGTCGACACTCTACCAACTGGGTAAGCTACTAATTTTATTTTTTTGGTTAAGTTGCTTATTGAAGGTGATATTTTTTGTTGCTATTATAAATTACCCTTTTCGAAGAATTAACCTAAATAGAAATATATGTATAACACAGGTATAACATGTATTCTGTGCATACTGGCTAGAAAAAATAAACAAGTTGGTTGGCCACCTAATTGGGTAATAGTTACTTTTTGGTATTGGGTGTACTTCACAAGTTTAATTTGATGGGCATAATCATAAGGAGTTACATGGTTTAAAGACTTGCCATGAAATGTGTTTGTCATCTCGCCTAAAAGCTGAAAGTTGAATAATTGTATTATGTTTGAACATGCGGTTACATGTTAGCTTGATTTTTGTTCATGGGACGAACACATTGAAATATTTTTTACTGTTATAGACGGCGATGATATTTGAATCAATAATCTCTGTCTGCTTTGATACCATATTGTGTTTTAGTGTCTTGATTATATATTACTCCCTCTGTTTCATTTATGTCTTCTAATTTGATTGGACATTAAGTTTAAGAAAATAAAGAATACTATGGAATCTTATGGTTTTAAACTAAAATGTTTGTAATGTACCAAAATGTCGTATGAATCTTGTGATCTTAAACATCTAATTTAGAATGCCAAAATTAAAGAGTTAATAAATATAGAAAGTAATATTCTTTTTCAAACATATTAAAAAGGAAGGAAGGCACATAAGTTGAAATAGAGGGAGTACTAAGTAGTGAGTAGTATATATGTGTCTAACATTTCCAAGTATACTTTCTATTTGTTCACTTGTTTGATTGTTGAGCTTGTTCTTATATTTGCAACAATATTTTAATGATTAATGAAGGAATGAGAAAGGCTTGTTTTATGCGTTGGACCTTGGTGGTACAAATTTCCGAGTGCTAAGGGTGCAGCTAGGTGGTAAAGAAGAGCGTGTAGTCGCCACTGAGTTTGAGCAAGTCTCTATACCCCAAGAATTGATGTTTGCCACCTCCGAGGTTGGTTTGCTTTTCTTTCTATGATCTGACTTGATAAATACTATCTTTTTTGTTCTAGTATTCATCTTTGCATTGGTTTATTGTAGGAGCTGTTCGATTTTATAGCTTCTGCGCTAGGAAAATTTGCACAAAAGGAAGGTGGTAATTTTGAGTTGCAACAAGGACGGACAAGGGAAATAGGATTCACGTTTTCTTTTCCAGTGAAACAGACTTCAATTAGAACTGGAATCCTAATCAAATGGACAAAAGGTTTTGCTGTCTCTGGAACTGTTAGTATTTCTTGACTCTCTCATATGTGTAAAGCAGTGGCAGATTTTAGACATCTTACTAATTTAGCTTATGACTGGTTCTGGAACCATACATTGCTAAGATGGTCTATCAATACCGATTTATTTCAGTTTCAGTAAAGATGGTTAATTTCCCTCACACTACTAAAAATTCCAACGAACATTTTTTACCTTTTTCTGAAACAAGCACGGAATCATCTATTTGGTAAAGTCCTGTACCATCCCCAATCGATCCTGTGAGATTCAAGGTCAATCTGTTTTTCTGAACAAATGAGTGTTTCATACAGTGAGTTCATTTTTTCCAGATACAACAAAACTTCCGGAGTACTGGTTACAGTATGATGACTGATTAGTAAATTGAGTAATTAGAGGGATCATTTCATAGCTTTGATCTTAAAAGTCGAAGAGGGAAATACCGGATTCCAAACTAGTAGAGATGAATTCCGTAGCATTAATTTTTAACTTGGTCTCTCTTATCATTATCATTTTCATTTTACCTGTGGATAACATTGAACAGGCGGGAAAAGATGTTGTTGCTTGTTTAAATGAAGCCATGGAGAGGAAGGGAATGGATATGCAAGTGTCTGCCCTGGTAGGTTCTTGCTCAACTTCATGCATATTGTAGAAGTGCTGGAGAACAGCCTGGTGCTTCCTTAGTTCAATTGTTTCATGATTTCATTGTTAAGTTAGGTCAATGACACTGTGGGAACACTTGCCGGAGCAAGATACTGGGATGATGATGCCATGGTTGCTGTCATTCTTGGGACTGGAACCAATGCTTGCTATGTAGAACGTGTAGATGCTATTCCTAAGCTGACAAAAAGGATGTCCAAGTCTCCAATAACTGTAAGTAGAGTCCAAATCTCCTTTGTCAAGTTATTTCATGAACAGCTCATTCTTTTAGCAACCATTGAGTTCGAGATAATATCCAATCCATCACTATATTTTAGATTGTGAATACCGAATGGGGAGCTTTCTCAAATGGCCTTCCTTTAACTGAGTTTGATAGAGAAATGGACGCCGAGAGCATTAACCCTGGTGAGCAGGCAAGTATTATTGACTCAAAATGTGAAAATCTCTTTTCTTTGTATACTTGGTATCACACTGTTTCTTCATGGTCTTTTCTACTGTCTTATTTCTTGATGAAGATTTTTGAAAAGACCATCTCGGGCATGTACCTTGGAGAAATTGTGAGACGGGTGCTGGTCAAAATGGCCAAGGTTGGGGGCTTATTTGAAGGCAGCTATGTTCCGGAAAAGTTAGTCACTCCATTTGTGCTGAGGTAATTACATTTGTTATATCAGAAGTTTATGATGCAAATGTTTTCGGAGAAGTATTAGTTTTGTATTAGTTAGTCTCGCACTCTTCTTGTTTTTACTCACTCTGTCTGATCTGCATCATATAGGACACCTGATATATGTGCCATGCAGCAGGATACATCAAGAGATCTTGAAGCTGTTGAGTCTGTCCTCTATGATGTAGCTGGGGTATATTACTTAGCTCTCGTATTTTAACTTACATTGCAATACTCTTTCCGGTCACGTATCTTCTACGCCAATTTTTTTGCCGATTGAATACTTGTTGTCCAATAATCGATTCATGAAGAACCTTACATTTGAAGATCTATATTCATTCCAAAGACAACATTCAAAAGGATAGTTTAGCATCTGTTTCCATAAACATAGAACATTTTCCAGAGATACGTTTATAGATATGAACACATAAGAACAACAACTACTATTACACCTCAATCCCAAGCAAGTTGAGGTCAGCTATATAACTCTCATTGCCCATGTTGTTAAGATCGTCCATCCAATATTCTAAAAAATTTAGTCTCTCTAGCGCTAGAAGTTCTTTACAAAATATTTTCATAGAGTATGACAGAAGTCTACGAACGTTTTGATGATCACAATTTTGCTTTTGATTATTAATTTTCAGGTAAAATCCGATCTAATTGCAAGGAAAACAGTCGTGGACATTTGCGATACTATTGCAAAACGAGGGGGTCGTCTGGCTGGTGCAGGAATTGTTGGGATTCTACAGAAAATGGAGGAGGATTCTAAAGGCCTCATCTTTGGTAAAAGAACAGTTGTAGCAATGGATGGAGGCTTATACGAGCACTATCCTCAGTACAGAGGATACCTCCAAGAAGCTGTCACAGAGCTACTAGGCTCGGAAATTTCGAAAAATGTAGTGATAGAACATTCAAAAGATGGTTCTGGTATTGGAGCCGCATTATTAGCTGCTGCAAACTCAAAGTATGAACATGATTATTAAGGGAAAGGCTAAATTTCATGTCTTCAAAGGTTTGCTTGAGGAAAAATTACATGAGCATTTGTAATTTTCTTGTAATTTAGAATGTTCTAAGAAGGATTGATGATTGGATTTCTCATTCTTTTAAATAGAGGGCTCTTGTTTGTGATGCCATTTTTGTACTCCCATTAGTGAAGTACGAAGAAGTGAGGATTCATATAGCCAACCCCAATTTGTTTGGGACTGAGGCGTAGTTGTTGTATTATGCAGCAGTGACTTATTTATGTGATAAAAACCAGATGTATCAGTAAATATAGAACATCTTGTTTGTTTATAATTATGAAATAAGCACATTTCTTTGGTGTTTTAGAATTTTCTCAGTTTTGTTTCTTATATTGGTTATTTTTAACCAAAATTTGATAAATGACAAGATCTTGGAAGTTATAAATTTTATGACATTCACAGATCAAAAGTTTAGACATGATTCACAGCCATATATGGACTGCATAGTGACATCTATGAGACCAACTCAGAATGCAATGGATGACTTTAATTCAGTAATGAATGAAGAACATAAACAAACTGGCTCACCTGTACTAGACATGGAGATCAGGGATTTTCCTAATGCAAATTGAATGAATTTGATGTCCACTTCTCAGGTGTTAATTGTGGAACCACAGTTCTCGAGTTGATTTCGTAGATGGTGACTCAACTATTAGTTATTATCTCAGATGACTTTCTGTAGCTACAATCAACTGTTGGGTAGGACTTAAATACAGAAATTACAATCACACAGATAAAGATATAAGTGAAAGAGTCAATTACTTGAAGGACAATAGAAAAGTTATTAGATGTAGATACCTGGTCCAGAAATTTTGTAACTAGATAATTTTCTTTGTTTGAGGCTTTAGAGGAGAGGGTACACTACCTGGAAGATGACTTATCTTCCTAAAGTACTCTCTAGGTGTAATTATTTGGATGTTGATAGTAATTCGAGAATGGTGTGACTAAACAAAAAAAAGATTAAACTATAAAGAGAAAAAGGACAAATATACCTCCGAACTATCGTTAATGGTATGCAGATACCCTCCTTATACTTTTGGGACATTGGTGCCCTTGCCATAAAAAACTAGATCATATATACCCTTTATAGTAATAGACATACACATGTCATAATTTTATCCACCGACCCAACATTTATTAAATATCGGATCGACGAATAAGATTGCGCCATGTGTCCCTATATAGTCTTCCGTTAGAGTGAAGAGCATGCTCTAGTTTTTGGATGCAAGGACACCAATGTCCCAAAAGTATGATGGAGGATAGTTCGGAGGTATATTTATCCTTTTTCCCAACTATAAATATCAGAAAGTCTCATCAAATCCTAGAAACTACAACACTAAAATTATATGAAATAACAGAAATTGCAAAAATCATACCTCCAATTTCCAAATATGAGTTCCCGCTAAACCTCCCCACCCCATAATTCTCATCAAATCTAACAAACAAAATTTGTGAAAACCAAACTAATAAAAACATAGGGAAAATGGTCAAAAATACTTCCAATTTTAATTTATTAGTTGACCTTACTTTACCATTATTCATACACTTACCGTTAATATCGAGTTATTCAACCCTTTTCCCCAAAAAAACATATTTTAGGAACAATTTTAAACCATAACCCCAAACATAAGGGACCATTTTGTCATTTGCTCAAAACAAGGTGAAAATTCTTCCCTGGCAACTCAGTTCTGACCCTGAGGGCTTTTGCTAGTTTTTACAAATTAAAGAATCAAAGAGATCTTCTCCAACTTTTTTCAATTGTTTCTCCAGCTATTTTGCCTACAGATCTTCTGAACAAAATGGTAACTTTTTCCTCTTCCCTTTGATCTCACTGAAAATTATTTGGTAGCAGAAATTACAATCTTTTTGTTTTCATTTCATGAATTTGCTGTTTTCATTTCTCTTTGTGTATTGATATTTGATCGTTTGTTTTCAACTGGATCATTTCGAAAATGGGTAGATCCGTTTTATATTGCTTCAGAACAGGCAAGGGAAGACTCGTTTGGCTAAGTATTATATACCTCTTGAGGAATCCGAGAAGCACAAGGTGGAATATGAGGTATTTTAGTTTTTTTTTGCTTTTTTCTTACTTTGATTATGTGAATTTGATGATTTTTGATTATATGGTCAATTTGGATCATGTAGGTTCATCGGTTGGTGGTGAATAGAGATCCCAAATTCACCAACTTTGTTGAGGTAATGAAGTCTGAATTTTTTAATTTCAGTTGATGGAAGCTAGCATTTTTCTGATTAAGCCCTTTTATGTCTGTGGAATTGAGTTTAACTTGATCAGCTTGAAATGCAAAAGGCGAAAATGTGATTATCTGTTTTGTTTTCGATCTATAGAACGAATTTGCTGCAATTGTGCTGAGGCAAAGGGGAGACTCTTTCGCTAGTCTTTAATTTTCTAAAAGTATTAATGTTTAACTATCTTATCGTATTTATCTTCCATTGCATCATAAATACTTGTTATCAAAGGAATAACTTCGTGAAATGATTGAAGGATAGGGAGTGGTGGGGGATTCAAGAACAGTTTATTGTTCAAAATTTAACTTCTGTGTAGAGTAACCTATGTTATGGCTGAGTATGAAATTCTTATTGAGGCATTTCTCCATACCTACATGTTGTTTCCTAATTCAATCTCTTGGCTTTAGAAAACTTAGAGGTTGGAAGAGAGTGGGAGAGTGGAGGGAGGGAAGGATAAAGAAAGAAGAGCCTTTTTCCCTTTTGCTTGTGCATGATAAGAGGATTTGTTTAGAAATCATATACCGACCACTTTTTATGCATTCATTCTGGCTTCAATATTGGTGTTATATTCCTGGATCTGATTTCTTAAAGAATCGAAAAATGTCAACCTGCAAAAGGAAACAAAAGATGCATTGTGTTTTAACTTGGTTGGGCAATCATTTCTCATCAGATGCTCCGTGAAGCATAACCAACTATTTAAAAATCCTCAATGACATAAAGTACAAAGCAAGATATCGGA
This sequence comes from Solanum acaule, assembly GCA_036250505.1. Lineage (NCBI taxonomy): Eukaryota > Viridiplantae > Streptophyta > Magnoliopsida > Solanales > Solanaceae > Solanum > Solanum acaule. Next base: position 4,858 of record JAJOOR010006801.1, on the reverse strand, counting down.
AAGAAGCTCTTTTGTTCCTTAAGTAAGTGATTTATCCTTGGAACTGTAAGGGGGAGGTAAAGCAAAGGAAGGGAGAGAAAACAAGTTTGAGGTTTGAACTTGTGTATATTATATTTTGTAAAATAAGATAGAAAACAACTGAATGTGAATACTAAAAGGGAAATCAATACCTTTTCTGCTGAAACCTCAGCAGAATTGATGAAAGAAGTGAATCTAGCGATTTTTTATTTTTTTTTGATGATGGAGCTGCTTAACTTACTTCAATAATAGGTTGCATGAGATTTACATATCTGGCTGATTCACTATTAGTTTTGAGTCTCCACTTCTTTTCAGTTTTTGTGTAGATATGTTCCTTGATAAGTCACTAATAACTAACACCTGCTTGTTATCTCCTCTTTGCAGTTCCGTACCCACAAGGTAATATACAGAAGATATGCAGGATTATTTTTCTCACTTTGTGTTGATATCACAGACAATGAGTTGGCTTATTTAGAGTCCATCCACTTGTTTGTGGAGATTTTGGATCACTTCTTCAGCAATGTCTGTGAGCTGGATTTGGTTTTCAATTTCCACAAGGTTAGACATTTCTCATCAAACGTTGCTACTTACAGAAGCAACAAAGTTTATAACATCTTTCTTTCCTGTGATCCCTGTTGTGACACAATCCTTTCATTGGTTGTAAATCAATCAATATTCTCGTTGAATTTTCTAAGATGCCTGTTAAATGCTGCTGTATTTTTCTTTTTATATTTTTGTGCCGGGCTCTCCAACTTGGTGCTTGTCATCAAATCCTTAGCTGAACCTTATAAGTTACATACCTACTTAGTCCTGCAGCTTGGGTTAAACTCAATTACTTTATACGCCTCTTGGTTCTCCATGAGGCTGCCTTCCCTGTTTGAACATGGTTTTAGGCAGAGATAGAAGGCTATCGAATGAAGTAGAAGAATCAAATTTAATTTCTGTGAAGAAATAGTTTACTGCAGGATTTACCATGGTTTCAAAGTTAAGATTCTTAAAAGGAAGAAACTGGTGGGTACCATAACAAGTGGTATCCAAGACTTGTTCATTGTCCCACTTGGCTATTAATATAGTAGGATTTCATCTTCCCATCCAACACTTACATCTGTAAATATTATCAGCATCCCGTCCTGCATGAAAACTCGAAGTACTCCCTCCTCATCGCTTGTGATATTTTACTATTAGAATTTAGTAGTTGATATTTCCTCTCTGTAAATCATAGATCTTCTGATTTTCACAAAACTTAGCTTTAGGGAATTTTATAATAAGCGAGAACTTACGTTTCTCTGGCTGGTGGTAGATCATTCTTTCAACAAAGAATCAGATGACCAGGAAAAAGTAGTAACGACGTTTTCATGCCTCATCATGTGCACTAACTAAAAATACTGGTTTGCTAGAAATGAAGAAATATATTTTTCATTAGTAGAGTCAATGGCACCGTTCTTAACTTCTTGTATCATTTATGCTCAATTTCTTCCCTCTGCAGGTATATCTGATATTAGATGAGTTTATTCTTGCTGGGGAGCTCCAGGAAACAAGTAAGAGGGTAAGAAATCTGCTACCCTAATCACCTCTTACCCCTCCCTCCCTCCCCCAGACGTAGGGCCTGTAGCTGGCCAATTTTTTGGTATTTTGATGCTCGTTAGGGCCTGTAGCTGGCCAATTTTTTGGTATTTTGATGCCCGCTCACACACACGCATACATATGTATATTGTATATACATTTGTGTATTGACTGACATGTACATGCTATTTTGATGGTGTTAATTTTAAGAAGCATATTTAGCAGTGGTCCAAACTATTTCTACTGAAGCAGGGTAACTAGATATTAGGTGTTGTTTGTCCCTCATCCATGAGAAGACAGATGTTCTGGTTTTGTATATATATATATATATATTCCTTTGCTTTCATTCCTCACACCCTGCCCAATGGAAAAAAGAAGTTGATGCATATTTGATTCTGCCTAGACTCTATTATCCTATATTAGTTTGCACTAAACAACTTTTTTTTACACGCCAGGCAATCATCGAGAGAATGGGAGAGTTGGAGAAGCAGGAGTGAAGATTTCTGTGCTTTGCTCAAGAGTCGAAACAAACACTTACCTTTTCCTTCATCATCTGCACTTCTCTTCCGTCTGGTTGTATTTACTGCATTACATTCTGTATCCTGTTGATACCTTCATGTTGATGCGGCCTCATTGAATACAAGATTTGTTCATTCATACATTTAAAGGTAGTTTGCAAGTTTAAATATGAATGTCTCTATCTTTTCCCAGTTTAAATATGAATATCTTTATCTTTTGTCAACTCCAGAAGCTATATTGTTGTTGAAAGTAGGAAAAAGGGTTATTACAATACGAAATTTCTTTATTTTTACTGGCCATCATACTTTGGGACAACTTATATTTGCCCTTCATTCAGAGGGAGCTCCAACTTGAAGTATAATAGAAAGTAATTTTATAGTCAAAATTAGACTTTTTTTTTGTTTTTGAGTATTGTAACACGTAAAGTCCACTCAATTCATGTTATAGCTCCATTAAAGTAAGAAGTACTACGAAACAATTTGCCAAACTGGGGCAACTGCCCCCCAAGTAACAGATAGGAGTAACAAAATTCAGATAGTTTTCGAGTAAAAATAGAGAAAATAAGTCTGACAAATAACATTCCAATTGATTATATTCTTTCTCCCAACCTTCGAACATGTTCAACCTCATCTGTGTAGCCCCCATCACATTGTATTTATCTATTTTATATACAGAACAATTTTAAAATAATATTTTTTACTTATCTATCAAACACAAGAAAATAAGTTTAAAAAAAACACACTTTCCTGAAAATTGATGAAAGAAATTTAAAGCAGCAGCAAATTTTTTCATTGCCATTCTTCTTGTGTATACTACTACATGTCTTCCAAGTCAATAACCTTCTCAGACACAGATAAACTTTCTTTCCACGGAATCCATCTTGGACGAAAACCAACAACCATTTCTGAAGTTGTTTCTCTATAATTAATTGAAACTGAAACAGAATAAGTAAAGCCAAAAACATCTAATGAGGGACACGAAATTTACTATATCCTCCCTTCTTTTGTGTTCCTTATATTCATGAACAGAATGAACACACACCTACTCTCATGCATAAGCAAAGAAAAGAATAAATCAATTATGATTTGCAGGAGGTCCGGTCTGATCTTTGGAGATGGCGACATGGTGCCATGACTCTCAGTATTAACGACGATCATTGCAAAGAAGCTGCAATGAAGGGACACTATTGGGGTAGAGTCCATGACCGCTTCCTTCCAAGCCAGAAGGGAAACTGTAATATTGTCCTCTGATCCTTGAAGTAGCTCGTGACGTAGAAATGGACATAAGCTCCTGCTCGTTCAACAAGGGTGGAACATACTTGGAAGAAAGTGCTTCCATGGAGGAAGAAGAAGCTGCCAATTGAGCTTGAGAAGGCCCAAAGATAGGCATTGGTCGCCCTGCATTTTGCCAGTCTCGCATTTGTGAGGTAGAGACTCCACCAAACTTGTACTGAGCAGCGAAATGGGCATTTTGTAGTTCATTCTGCTGCGACATTTGTCTTCGTAAGGCCATAGTAGCTTCTCTTGATGGACAAAATGACGCACCTCCAAGATATGGAGGCAGCAGAACCTGCAACTAGCCACAAAAGAATTGCCTTAATCTTCTAAACAATGTATTTATTAGTAGTCCCACCACGAACTTATTCCTGAATCATTTTATGAATGTACGGCCCAGTAAAATGCAAAAGATGACCAAATTTTACTATTAACACTTCTCGAACATTCCAAAAAAGGAGAAGGGGGATCAGAATGAGCTATGGTTCTGGGTGGTCTATGTTGGAAGCAGAATAGTGTTATCTAACACATGCTTTGCATATAAATACATAGATATGTATGTGTGGGCAGGTGTCTTTAAATAGGCTCATGTATTATAGTCCCTAATAACTGCAGCAGGAACCATGACTGGCATTATGTTGTTTTTGTTTTACTTTTTCCAGCCCCAAAGGTCAAGATTTCAGCATGTACCTATGCTGTTCTCATCCTGATACTACACATAAGAGGGGTAAAATAATCTATTTACTCGTGTTCTGTAAAAAACAGTATTTCGGAAGTTGAATTCAATTTAAAGAATATTCAGTATCTTAACAATTATTAAGTCACGAAACTGAGAATCTGACAAACTAGTTATGTTTCAAATGCAGCAAAGCAATTTTAATTAGAAGTCACCTGCTGAGTTGCTGCTGTTGCAGGATTGTAACGATAAGGTGCAGATGAATAACCATTCTGGGGAAGCAAGAAATGCAGGGCTGGATGTTTCTGTGAGGTTACAGGCATTTCAAGGTTATGACCAGCAATAGTAGCACCATTAGTGCCTTTGATCACATAACTTCCAGCTGACAATGAAAGGAAATCTGCGTTCTGCGAAAGAAAGTGGATTATTATCATGTATGGATGAAGAATGTCACATATTACTGAAGATATCTAACCTGCTTTGCTAAAGAATTGAACCCAGATGTAGTAGAAGCCTGTTGCTGATCTTGGAGGAGTCTTTGGTGCAAAAGGATTGCATTTGTAACTTCAGTTGGATTCTTCTCAGCAGTAGAGGCAACATTCCCAGTAGAAACAATTCCATGCATATCATTCACCTTTACAGTTGGGCTGTTCTGAATTATAGGAGGCTCTTGCTTCACTCCATCAGGTGATGAAGACTGAGAAGGATGCGAGGAGACTGTGTCACCTCTCATCGAAGTCTGTAAGCCTTTAGTCAGCCGACTTATATAAACATGAGCAGCACACCTCTTAAATGACTTCCTCAAATC
>JAJOOR010006800.1:0-20935 GCA_036250505.1 Solanum acaule | reverse complement strand
GGGGGGTAAGAGGGACGAACCGCAGGTAGATCAACATCTGTTGGAATTCTTTTACAGTAATTTCCAGAATACTCTTGAACTTGAAGGCCCTGCAAATGGAACACGGTCAGCATGAGTGCTCAGTTTCAACTTTCCGGTATGGCACCTATAAGAAAAGCACAGGAAACCCGAAAACTGGGGAGCATACCTGACTACTTCTTACACGCATTACTGCCTCAAACCCTTGGGGCCTAGTGATATTCCATCGAAGATCATTGTATAGCTTGGCAGAATCAGCAAGAGCAGAGAAAGGGAAATAGTAGTACACCTGAGACAAGTAAAACATCTTTAAGGCTCAAACCTAGATGTAAAAATATCAAAAGGGAACGTGAAGTGGCTATCATATACAGTAAGTTGCATAATAAGATTGTTCATAAATTCCATGAACAGTAAGTGCATCATAACCGAGGCCCTAGGGAAGAAGACAAGCTAAAATAGTAGCAAGCGTCACAGTTACCTGCCCACCAGTTGTCCTAGGAATGACCGAGATGGAGGCAATGTCTACATAAGATTGTGTTGTGAGAAACACGTCAACACAGACCTGAAGCAGTTGAGATCTAATTAATTGAAGTGAACGATTATAAAATTAAGAAGACCAAAAGGGGTTCTTAACATCCTGTTTGTGCTTTAATAAATCATACTTCCACAGGCTTTTCAGATAAACTCACCTGATACTCCGCAAACTCAATAGCCATTGTCTTCAGAGTTTTGTCAGCCGGCTGGAGCAACTTGTTGGCCTCCTGAAATTGGAAAACATACAACTCTTTGGAGTAAGAATGACATGGTTTCTTTTTTTCCGTATAACCAAAAAAAAATTATTCATCGCCACATTGGTGCTGGACATGCACATTACAAAACTCAGATAGAGTCCCGTGTTGATTTATCTAATGCTTACACGGACTACACTAAAGTTTACCTCAATGTACCCAGACTAACACCATTGGCATACAAACGTTCATCTGTTCTAAGTAAACTGATCAACGACAAGAAAGATGATGGGCACACCTCTGGTGAAAGCTTAGTAGGAATACACCTAAACCGAAGATATAAGAAAAAAATTGATAGCCACAAAAAGCACTCTCATTTACCTCAAAAAAATGATTCCAACGCTCTCTGATTTAAGATGATTCAATAGTGGAATGAAGACCAAAATTTTTCAAGAAATGATGAGCAAACTGCCATCCATTTCTCAGAGGCGATGACTCAAATAAGTGACTGGCAGCTCAAAGAACTTGAGTCAAAGTTATTGAACCACTATTTCTGCCAATACATTATTGTACATACTCTAGAAGTGAAATTAAGTAGATATTTTGATGGCAATAAATTGAAAAGACTATTTAGTTTCTGATTGTCTCTTCCATACGAGGTTGGCAATCAAGAGACAACAGCTCTCACACTTAATCATATTAACGACAATATTAAAAGCTTCTACATATTCAACAGTGAATATGGACAATTTTACGGACAGAGCCCACATAATAAATGGACCATGTTTTGTGACATCCAAAATATGAAATGATGGAACAAAAACTAGGAGACACTGGATACAAACAATCTAAAAGTGAGGCAGATATATTCTGAAGAACTAAAAACTGGCTCAATAATTTTACCTTTTCTGCAGCTGATACATTGGTTCTTCCTTCAGCCTCTCTAGCAGAAAGGGCTCCAATACCAGTAGATGGCAGGACTATAAAACATAGCAAGTATAGCCAACACTTAGAATCGTATCACAATTTATGTAGTCAAGGACTCAAGGTTGCACAGCTCATGCAACAGATCATTTACAGGAAATATATCACAGGACCTATGAACTTGTTGATGCACCAGGTGAAGAAGAAAAGAGGAATTATGGCAATTTCCTAAAGCATGCTTCTCTATTACAAAGTATTTGGTCCATTTGATGGAAAGTTTCATAACAGGAATTTACTGAAAACGTAGCTATCCTAGAAATGCTTCATTTTTTAAAGAAGCAGACAGTGCCATAGAAAGCAATCCTGTTATGTATCATCCTATTTAGGCAGATTGCATTGGAAACAGAAGTTAAGCATAAATGAATAAAAGCAAAACAGTCAATCAGCAGTGCATTGTCATCGAGATTGAGAGATCAAAGATAAAAGATGGTTAAATGCAAGCATGCAGACAAGATACAGTTGATTTTAGACGCACAAGCTTGAACTTGTACATGATACTTAAAGCTCACTGCACTTAGCACCTTACCTGATTGAAACACAAGAAGTTTGCCTCCTGTGCTTTTCATTGCCAAGAAAGCAGCCTGAAGTAACAAAATGTGAAGAGTCAATCAATATGATAATCCATCATAGTCTGTTAAAGTTAGACTTGGAATCACTCACCTGCATAGAGGCGAATTCCAGATTTAAATTCTACGGGTTCAATCTTTAAGTTCTTAGCATTGAGCTCATTAATATTTTCAAAGTTTCTTTTTTGATAACCATGGTGTATGTGCCAACTTACGCACACCTCGACTAATTCCATGGGGTACCTGTCAGTTGTCACCTCCCACCAGCAACATGCACCAGGTAACTCAGTTCAACAAGGCTAAAACTCATGGTTCCCAAGCCACTTCATTGACCACTAGGTCATTCTCTTGAATGCATCAATATTTTTAAAGTTATGGCTTTATATCTACCATTTACTGCAATTTTAGTCAATTTTTACACAAATTTATGCTCTGACTCAAAAGTATCAGGTTTAGATGAAGTTATTACCGTAAGGTTGGATCCGCCCCTGCATCTGCCTGAAGAAACATAACACTAAATTTTTCCAATCTTTTTCTCAGAATGGCAAAGCCTCAGGCAACTGTGTTGACCTAACTACTCACATTTTAGAAGGAATGCAGAAAATACTTACTCCATCTGTGTTTAACGAAGCAATATAAAACAAGTGGATTTATAACCGAAATAACAACTTCGGAAACGAACTTGGAAATACAACCGAAATAACAACTTGGAAAACTAACTTTATGTAAAGCACTGATACCTTGACTGCAGCTCCAAAAGCTGAATCAGCAGTCCTGTTGTTCTGGAACATTGTTGGGATGCTTTCTAGCAGAAGCTCTAGGTGTTGACGGCACTAAAAACAACAAACAAGTAACCACTCATAGGCCTCACTGATGATCTTAGTCATTCTGCTTTTAATAAGGGGAACATGATCAGAATATGGTCAACATCTTGCAGAACTAACCTCCGAGAGCTGCACAATAACATCAGTCTGAAGGGGGGTATAAACGTCTTGTACATCAGGGACTATAAGCATCAATGGCTGCAAAGGTAGATCCAGAATCAACATATCAGAAAACAAGCACTTCACCAACCTAAATCATTTGCCACAACCCTAATCCCATTTAAGCATCCATATTAAAGAAAAATGAGCAATTTAAATCAGAGAAACACAGAACAAGTAAAATAGAATCCAACTATACCATAGAAGGAAAAATGAAAGAACTACATAATTAAGCAAAATGGAGCAATTAGGCAGTAAGGGGATGAGCAGCAAATTAAGACAGAGAAGTTGAGGACTATAGAGTACTATTTTGAAAGCTAAAATTTTCTTCCTGCAAACCATGACTTAATCTCAGACAAGTCAAGACAAATGAAAAAGGAAACAAGAATAATTTTACTTTGTTTTAGATGAAAAATACTTTGTTTTATTAAGTACTACTAACTCCGTTTCCATGATATAATATTGTTCAAGACTCTCCAAAAATGTTGTCACACCCATGTTGGATCCTCCAAAAATGCACTATTTTTGGAGGATCCTACACACACCCATTGACATTTTTTAAGAGTCCGAGCAATATACACTTGGTTAAAGATTTTAGTTTTATTTTCACTTATAGAAATTCTTTAAGAAATGCATTTAGTCAATCATCTAGGCAACACATTTCTGAAATCCAACAATAATCATTTTAGTAGTACTGCATTTTTCCCTTAAAAGTGATTGTCAGTTCATCATTAGCTCAACAAAGAGAAAAAGGTAAGATACCTAATTAAGGTACAACACTGATTTCAAAGCATCTTTTAATTTCAGATTATAAAGCTTAATTCAGCAGAATCAAACTCATTTGAATGTGTTAAACCTGCTGCAATGCACGCTTGAGATTGTAGAAGTGGATAGTTGAGTCAAACGTAGCAACTCCGACCAATGTCCGAGGACCGTCCTGCAATAATAAGTTTTCAATGTCAAAGACAGCTCATAAACTCTCAATAATTCCTATTGTGCATTAAAATTGAATAGAAATGCATCTTAGCTGAACTGTATCACAAATAGTATCTATTCCCTAATCTATGCCTCCTAGTGAACGCATCATTCTAACCACTTGAATGATCCCATCTCTCACGATTCCATTAGATCATAGATTGATTTGCTTACCAGATCAATCTATGGTTCATGCAACTAGAATAACACCAGATGCCAAAAAAAGAACCCCTCAATTGAAGACATTCAAGGGTTCACCTAAATTCTTTTGTCACATCCATCATTTTCCTTTTACCTTCTGGAATTATTAGAAGCCATCACTTTAGCCTTTAAGAACACAAATTGAAAGGTTATCGCATCATAATCTCTTCATCTTTTTTGCCTAATCCATCCCCCACCCACCCACCCCCTGGGCCAACAGCCACTAAATACAGATATTCCATAATGAACTCTTGGATAAACCAAAGTGACCAAGCAGGCAGCATTCGTGCAACATTGCACTATTCTGAATGGAGACAAACTAGGTTTTCCACAATTCAGATGCCTCAATAACCTTTCCCATCATCTCAAAGGACAAATTACATGGGTACTTGCTTCCCTACAACAGAAGTTCTAGTTAATCTCACTGATTTAGTAGGAGAATGTAATTAATTTATGATGATTCCACATGAGAAGACGAGCCAAATACTTTTTTCTCTAATCTAAAGGTACAAAAATGCATGTTGCATCATCATAAACAAACGATAGGACTTACAGGGAGATCTGAAATAACTTGGCTGATCGCACTGCAAGCAGCTGCAGTTGCACCAGTCTGTATGGCATTCATGGAAACGTCTATCAGGAAGAAATACACAGCGGGCATCGGATCTCGCACCTGAAATACAATACAAATATCAAGTTATTACTGCAAAATCCAATAAGTTACAAAATCAAATTAAGGGATTCCCTACACCAAAGAAAGGAGTGCATCTACAAATTAGTCGATATTGCAATATGAATCCTATGTATTTATTCCACTCTATTCTGGTTAGCTTCCCCAAATACCAAAACAACTTCAGATGGTAAATTTGAAAGCCCAAAGCTAGCTAAACTGAAAGTTCAGAGCTCGGAATGTCTACTTAATATGGCATTACTCCTATAAAGTCATGCAATCACATCCCTGAACCAATGTGTCCAAAAGGTACCAACCATATATTCCTTGGTAGCGACAAACTCAACGGTTCCTCGGCATAGTTCAGGCCTTTCATCGGCATCCCTACGCCTGCCGTCTGGACCTAAGTTGCACTGATAGTCACGTGGAGTTTCATCAGTATGTCCTGCAAAAAGGACAGCAAGAAACATGAAATAAAACTACATAACAGCACATTTTCATTCAAAATGCAGCATTGGACGTTCTCAGTTGACCAGTACAAATGTATATTTGACGTCTGAGAATGTGCTTGTGTTTTTTGTTAGACTAGTTGGAGCAGAAAAATATCATTAACAATGTAAAATTTGATACTTCAGTTTCGTAACCTTTTGTTTTATCACAAAACATCACAACTATTTTATATTGCATTTCAATCTTGAGTCTCTAAAATAATATCTAGAACCGCTCTAGACTCCAAATATCACATAACTTCAGTGGGAATAAATGAACTTCATTCTTACCACACAAGTTACAAATGAAACGTCTTCCCTGATCAATGAACTTCACGAAAGGATTTATATAGCCTTTGCAACGGGAGCACCGAACAGGACCACTTTCCCCAAAATCAACCACCTATAAAGGACAACAACACGACGGTAAAAGAACTACTAAACCAATTTATATCATTGTAGTGCCCCTACATGCTCAGAATATAGAGCAAGTAGAGATGATAACAGATATATAACACGCATAAACATAGGATCCATGATGATTAGTTGAAATGTTTTCAACTCTAGGGATCACGATCGTTCCTTTTACCAAACAATAAGAAAAAGCACACTCCTCTGACCTCCAAGGGTCACTGCAATCAATTGTACATCTTAGATACATCACACAGTAGTACTTCAACAAAATCTCAACAAACATAATTGCAATAATCACATATACAAATCTTGACAATGAATATATCATTTGTTTGCACATGATAGCTTGATTTTCTGTTAATCACATATGAGGAAGTTCTGGTTTTGGTTTGATTTGAGGCTATATCCTAGTTTGGGGTCAAAATTAGGAAGTCCAAAATATTGCTTTTGTAGTGGAAGACATGGGAATCCTAGCGACCTAGCCTGCGTACTGCCTTAGCAGTTAACACATGTTCAGTGATAGGCTGCCTGTTTCTTTTAATATGAAGCTTACTTACCTTCTTTTAAAAATAAAAAAAGGAAGTCCACAATAATTCAGTTGGAGAGGTACATAAAATTCAAGATTAGCGGCTATGTGGCAGTAAGTAGCTAAGCTGACGTCGAATTACTTGGGCCTGCAACATGGGTGAAGGTGCAAAGGTGGAAGAGCTCTAGCTATCAAGGGTTGAAAGAGACTTGAAAAGACAGTAGACATGGAACCAGAGCCAGACTTAAAAGTTACGGGTTTAGCAAAACCCAATAGCTTTGGCTCAAAACCCGTGCTTGAGTTTTAATCTTTTTTGTGCTCAAAAGGTCTTGTTTTTTTTCCTTCTCAAAAGAGGTCTTTCTGTATTCTTCCTTCCAACTTGTTATATCATCATGCTCTTTGGATAAAAATATACCTTACATCATCTTTCATCAAGGTATACCCAATATTGTATGCGAACACTATTACTTTGTCTGTTCCTGTCGAAGGTTTAATTCTTTCATATTTAGCATGTTCGAAAAAGAATGACGTTACTCTACATTTAGAAACAATTTCACTTTAAACTTCTTATTTTACCCTTAATGACATGATTTTATAGCCACATAATATCACGGCATATTTAAGGCCACAAGTTCTAAAGGTCTTTTTCTCTCCACTTGAACTCCGTGCCACACAGACAGGCTCACATTTAATGAAACGTAAGGGTACAAAAAGGCTATTAAAATAAGAATATAAATGCAAAAAATGCATTACTTGGAGGGGCTCTTCAGATGGATGAGGAAGAGCCAAGGGCTGCACCAATAAAGCCAATTGCATTGCCGAGGTTGTCAAAAGGTCAACAGTACATGGTATCTGTTACACAAACAACAAGGACCATATCATCAACAATTAGTGCTTTAATGGAAAGAAAAATATGGTTAATAAGCTTCTCATTCCATAGAAAGATAAAGGATATAATGCAGAAACCATAGAGGGAAGAATAACACATAGACAAAAAACAACGCAAAGAAGTTTAGTACCTGATTAATAGTACACCTCATGTACCGTGGGCTGCAATTTCCAGTATCCCTAACAATATAGTCACTTGTGGCAGGCTTCAAGTGGGCAAAAAAGAAAAACAGGAAACAGCAGTAAGAACCAAAAATCTAGTTTAATGAACCTTTAGGAGGCAAGCATAACCATTTGAAGAAAAGATAGTTCAGTTGCATATGCAACAGTCCAATACAACCAAGCAAGATATTAGAGCCAAATGTTCCTAAATGAAATGATGATTTACCGGAGGGGGATTGGCTTGGTTGCCTTGTCGGGTTTCATGCAGAACTACAGAAGTATTTGGAATAGGGCGCGGGATTTGATTGGGATCAACTTTTGATGGGCTGGTATGGCCAATAGAAGAAGTTATCGAAGCCACTGCCTGATTTGGAAGAGGAGGTGCCATTCCATACATACTTGGTGGTTGCATCGAACCAGGGATAGCAGAAGGCGGAGCCCCCTGTAAATGAGTAAACTCAGAATATGCACTTCACATGAAAGTGGAAATACAGTAAAAGCATACTGAAACCAATCTACTTGATCCAACATGTGATCCACATAATTATAGGATTTCAATAGGAAAAAAGAAGAAAAAAACACTACATTGGAAATGTGCCATGTACTTTAGGGGTCCTTTTGAATTAAATATAATTGTTATGTAAGATCATTATACCTCTTTTTTTTTTAAATAAGATCATTATACCTCTTCTGATTAAGAAAGGATAAGAAGGTTGTTGTCGCTTCAATTGAGAAAGATAGTTATCCTTTTCAGATGGTCCAGCCAAATTGCAAAGGTGGTGTAATATACTTTGGTAATGTTTAAAATTTTCATGCTTAAGGAAACCTGTACTTAGTATTTTTCTTTTACAAGTACTTATACAGTTGAGATATAATATACTAACAATTACTATTCAAAATAAGTGGCAGATACAACAAACTTATAAAAGGATTTCTATATTATAGTTTAAATTAATTTAGATAAAGTAAATAAATGATACTGAAAATTATCTTTTTCATTACTTTCAAGCATGGAAAAAGACCTAGCAAAATATAAAAATTTATAAATAAAAACAATTTTTATTTATGGAGTAATCAAATATCATATTTAATAACTTCAAATAATGAAAGAATTCCAAACATATTCAAAGTTTTAAATTTTAAAAATAAAATCATGTGGGTAACTTCGTTAATGAGAATTAAAACTTAGTTTTATGTTGAAGAAAAAGACAATTTTATAATGCACATATAACTAAAATAAAAATTAATTTGAAAAAGCAGTACATTTCATCAAAAAATCCTAAAAATCTTCTCTATTTAACTTTGAATGAATAAAATATGACATCATTGATTATTATGGGAGTAATACACTAGAGGTGCAATGAATTAAACTATCAAAAATAGATAAAAGAAAAGAAGGCACATAGAATGCAAGGGCACAGTAGACATTGCATGAGTGACAATTGCATAAAGTTTGAGGGGAAGTTTGACATTTTATACCAATTTGGAGGGATAAAAAAAAATTCACCCTTATCTAAATTTTAACTCATGACAGCCGTTCACAGTGTATCTTTTTCTTCATTTTAGACACTACTACCACAACAAATTTCCTGATAATACCAAATGGCAATTTTCAAGAGTCTTGATATCATTCTCAAGCTACTCATCAACAGCACCAAACAGTAACCGGTTTCTGAATATTATTCGTATTTCTATCCTAAAGTCATGAAGCATCTCTCCAACACTAGGCCCCTTGAACCCTTTTGATTCCTTGATGCCAGAACCCAACAGGCCAACATTTCTTGATGGTTATTAAAAATAATAAATAAACGTGTAGAATTTGATTAGAAACACATCTTGTGTGGCTTGTTGATCCAAAAGTTGTTCGTGCAAATTAAAAAATATATATCCTATGAATTCTTTTATTGCACCAGGCTGGCTTCTTTTTATATCCTATGACTTCTTTTGTAGTTTATCACAGAGAAGAACTAAATATATATCTCAGCTTCAAAGATTACACAAAATAAATTATTCTTCGCAATGAGTTGAGGGAAAACTATTAACACCAGGGATCTGAAACAAACTCTATTCTTTTTTTCCTTCAATAGCATATGCACATGACAGTCAATAAAAAATTGGGAAAATATATAGATTTCACCTTCCAAAGCAAGTACAGTAAGATAGGGATATAAAGATCACCTGATGGGGTTGCCACGACTGTGTTCCATAAGGAGCACCCATGGGTGGAGGCATGGGTTGAACAGATGCTGCAAATGGGGAGGAACCTGAAGGAGGTGGAATATTCTGAAATGATCCTGAAAATGGTGGTGGTGGTTGTGCTGTAACTGGTGTTGCACTGACAGATGACAAACTTCCAAAGGGTGACCGCATGCCTGAAGGCTGAGAAGAAGCGCCAGGTGAAACCATGGCTGGTGGAGGAGCTCCAAATGGTGGCCTCATTGTATTGCTTGGAGGAGGAAAACGTCCTCCGCCCTGCATCATTCCTGGACCACCTGCTGGTGGCCCATTACTAACAGAGCTAGAAATACTTGATGGTGGCAGCACAGCAGGACCTGTAGTCAATGGCGAAGAAGAAAAAGGACCCGGAGGCCCTGGACGAGGACCCAATGCAGAAGGCAAAGAACCAGGTGGCGGGGGTGCACCACCCATAGAAGGAGGCATCACACCAGGAGGAGGTGGCCGAGATGCAAAGGGAGGAACAGACTGAGCCACAGGAGGAGGTAATCCGGTGTGTGGAGGACCACTAAGAGGTGCAGGACCTCTCGGGAACACACCAGGTGGTGGAGGTCCTGGGCGACTAACAGGTGGTCCACCAGAAAAAGGTGGCTGATGCCCAAATGGGGTATTAGGCCTAGGAGCACTAGGTGGCTGATTGGGCCTATTTACTTGTAGATTTTGCATGCCCTCAGCAAGTGCATTAGGGTTATAATTGGGTGGTGGTGCATTCCTTGGTCTAGGTCCTCCTGGAGCTGCCATTGATTATTTCCAAATTTCCCCAAAACTCTAGAACAGAAGCAAGAAAAAAAAAATTCAATACATAAATAAAATCAATAGACAAAAAATATAAGAACAGCAATCTTTATTATATCAAACATTCAGCAAGCAAAAAAAACACATGTTTAAAGCCATATTGATTCAAAGGAAAACAAGTCCATAACATCAACCACAAAAGAAAAGTAACCACATAATACATCAGATGCTGATTAAACAATCAAAAAAAAAAACATCAGATATTAATTCCCACCCACCCTTCCTACTTCATTTCAGCACATGTGACCCAAAGGAGCTGGAAGACGGACAATAACACACCGACACCCAGAAATAGCATCAGAGGAAAGGTCCAATCCACAAAGCCGACCAAGATCAAACACCACCAGCTCCAAAACAACAGAAATTAGCAATGAGAACTCGAACATCTCATGAAACAAAAATAGAGCTGACAGATTTAAAGAGATGAAGATGAAGGCAGAGGACTCCTAGATCTGGAAGCAAAGAAGATGGACAGGACACGGTTCTTCCTGAGAGATTACACAGAGGGGGGCTAATTTCACATAGAGGAAACTGAGTCTCTTTGGCAAGAACAAGAATTTCTTCGGCGATATAAATGAGTCCTAACTACAGGATACAAATGGGATTGGTTAAAGAGTGAGGATAATTTGAGAATTAATTCAGCCTAATCAGTTTTTTTATACAGGATGTACAGAGAGCTAAAGCACAAGAAAATGCAAACTAGCTAAACAGATATGATATGCATCGACATAAATACCCTCTCTAGATATTAGACACAAACTACATGGGAAGAGAACAGCAAAAGGCCATTGAGAGAAGAAGAACCCAAACTAGCATCCGGTATCATTTTAAGGAAGATCTAGGGCACATACTTTGTTGTGCTAGGTCATTGGAGAAGCCAATTGCATCATAATAGATTTATAGAAAATCACTCGGAAAAGAAGAAGAACTAATTTCTCCAAACACAGGAATCAAATCTTAGAAGTAGATGAAGAAAAGAACAAATTAAGAGAGACTCAATTTAAAAACAATGCACCCAGGGGTGTGGCCTAGTAGTTAATGAAGTAGATTGAGCACCATGAGGCATGAGGTCTCCGGTTCAATTTGACAAAAACACTAGGTGATTTCTTCTCATATGTTCTAGCCTTGGTGGACAGAGTTACCTAGTACTTAGGGCTGGTAGGAGGTGGCGGGTATCCTGTGGAATAAGTTGAGGTGCGTGCAAGCTGGCCCAGATACCGCGGTTATCAAAAAAAAAAGGACCGAAATTTTTTAAGACAATAGTTTGGGTAGATAAACAAATAAAGATCCTAAGGCTGGAGACAGATCAATTGTGCATTTATTCCACTGAAATGGTAGAAGACAATTATTCCTCCATAAATGCAAATCAAAGCAGAGAACAACATACAAGAAGAGTCAAATTCGTTATCCCGTTTTTCGATTTTGAAGAACAGTATATATAAATACATACAGAAAGTCATGCTTTAGTGATGGTACAATTTACTCTCTGCACCATATTTTTGCCAACTAGACTTCCATTATTTCTCTAAGGACTAACCTATTGAGTTAAGGTTCCTTATTTAAAGGACATTTTCTAGCTTTCATTGTGGACAAAACAAAAATCTTTCCCAGATCTAAAGTTGCCACAGTGAGATTACATAACAAAGTATAAATCATTTTCACCCTCAAACTTATTTAAAAATGGAACCCTCAGGGGTTGGCCTGCTGGCAATTGACTTGAGCCTTGGGGTTTGCTCCCTTTCAAGGTCTCAAGTTCGAAACCCACTAGGTGCAAACAATTTCTGAGGGCCATCGGACTGGGTAAAACCTGAATTAACCGTGGTGCACTTGCGGGAAACTCCTTGCCGAGGGCCTGTGCACCCCCGGGATTAGTCGGGGCTCAAAGAGACTCGGACACCCGGTGCAAATAAAAATAAAAAAAAATAAAAATGGAATTTTCATCTAACTTCATATTATGAATGTGCTTCTTCTCCTTCAATTTCGAGATGTTATTCTAATTAATTTGTAATTCTAGAAACACAATGCCTAATTTGCTCACTAAATTATCAACCTCTCTTTCTTTGAATTTTTATAACATGATATATTTTTTTCTGACCTTCACGAGGTAGTGGCAAGGTCTGCGTACTATTTACCCTCCCCAGACCCCACCTAGTGGGATTTCACTGGGTTGTTGTTGTTGATATATTTTTTTCTGAAGTTCTCTTCTAATGGTATTGATAAACTCAGCTTTATATATAGTATTTTCCTCCCCTTGAAATCTTCCATTGTTTGATATCATTGTTCTTATTCTCATACTGCTGCATTTCCGGTTGTATATATAGGATGAAGTCTCCTCCATCCAATATGTATTGAACATTACATTAATAAAACGATCAACCTGCCAATGATTTATGGTGAAAGTAAAAGTTGAAAGGGTTCATATAAACTAAACTAATTGAGCCCTGGAGCTGACATTGATTATTACTAAATGCTCCATCCAAGATGCATCTTTGAACATTATATTAACAAAAAAGGATCCACCTGCCTATGATTTATGGTGAAAGTAAAAGTTGAAAGGGTTCATACAAACTAAACTAGTTCGGCCTTGAAGCTGCCATTGATTGTTACCAAATTTCTCACCTAAACAAATTCCAACTCAATGAAATGTATCAGAATCATCCAAATCACATCCACAGAATGGAACAGATAAATAGAGCCGTAAATGATATGAAAAAAAAAGAAGGAAAAACTAACCAGCTAAAAAGATGTTAATTGAATTGAAGGACGTCGACGCCGGCAGCACCGAAACGGCGTCGTTTTTAATTCAACTGTGAATGAATTCGCCTGCACACCGAAACCCTTACCGTTACAAGTGAAAAAAACCGTGCTTTTCGCGAACCAGGGGTTTCAATGACTTCGATCTGAAACAGAAAACCCAATTCGATTAAATAACAATTAGATCCGTATAAGAAATTCCAACTCCGAAATCTACCAAATTCCAAAATTGAATGCATTCAAATAAACATAGCATTGAACATCATTCATATCGATCAGAATTTGTGAAGAAATGTTAAACCTGAAGATCTAGGGGATGAAGATGGCGTGCGAAAAGCTAAAGAGAGGGGGCCGGTGCTGGGTTTATAGATCAGAATTTGTGAAGATTTCAGTGATCGGACGATTGCTCAATGGAGAAGAAGGGTAAATATCTACTCTTTGCCTGTGCAAATTGAGATTTTCCTTTCGGTTCGGTTCTTCTTTTTATTGTGTAGGATAGTTTTGGAAAATAACGCAATGTGATTGGTCCAAACCCCAGAAATTGACGTCAACGC
The DNA here is from genome assembly GCA_036250505.1 of Solanum acaule. Taxonomy (NCBI): domain Eukaryota; kingdom Viridiplantae; phylum Streptophyta; class Magnoliopsida; order Solanales; family Solanaceae; genus Solanum; species Solanum acaule. The sequence goes on along the minus strand of JAJOOR010006800.1, from coordinate 6,994 downwards.
AAGAAAATATACACTAGTACAGTAATTGTACAAGTTAGGTGCATTGTTTTGGTTTCATTTCTATTTGTTTTTATTATTATGATTAAAAATAAGATGTGTGGAGTAGTAAAGTTTAATTTTTTTTACATGTTCAAATATCAAAAATTGTATTAATATTTAAATAATTATTATAATTTTTTTAATATCTTAGTATGTAAAATTTAGTTTTATTTTAAATATATATTCAATTTTAATAAAATATTAAATTAATCTAATATTATATTAAAAAAATATCTTAAAACATTATATGACAGTTGATGATGGTTAATACTAGTGGAAATGGGTCAATTAGAGATGGTATTGTCGTAACCTGGTTATAGCTAGTGGTTAACACGGTTGATGGTTGGTAGTTGATAGTAATAATTAGTAATTGTAATGGATGATAGCAATAGTTAACGATAGCTGTGAACTATGATGGTGGTTGATGATATATAGTAATGGTTAGTAATGATTGCAGCAATATTAATGGTTATTGTGATTATGATGATCGATGGTAAAAATTGTAAGTAGTTTCTAGTGAAGGTAACAAATGTTGTGGTGATCTGCAGCCATGAGAGTTGTGGCATAGAATGATGGTTGTAGATGGTAATGATAATTGATAATGATGTGTTGCAGATGTTATCGATGAAAATGTATAAAATAGAAGTATTTATGATCTAAACAATTAAAACCAAATTATTTTTAAAGGGCAAACATATATACAATAATTTGCATACACTTCAGTGACCTGATTTTCTTGTAAAAACAAGCATTTTATTGCCTAAGGTTGATATGTAAATCAAATCATAAACTTTTCATGTGAACAGAAAAAAGTTAAAAGTACTTTGTCGTCATAACTATTTTAATTACAACTTCATTGGCAATGAAGGTTTCTCACAATAACTTTACTAATCTCATCAAATTTCCTTGTGTTTATTCAAAAAAATAAATTGTAATTTCTTTCTTACCACACAAAGTAAACATAACATGTTAGTATTATTTTATACACTTGAACGTTGTCTGATCTTCTAGAAGTCTTTGTAGTTGTTCAGTCTAATTCTATAAAATTGGTTGCCATTAAAAGAACAAATAATTTTGTGGACCTATCACCATCATCGTTATCACATATGGAGAGACAATGACTGTTACGATCCGATTTCAAAAACTAAGGTTTCGAAACTATCTTCGCAACTTTGGCAATTTTGGTTAAGTTTTGGAAAAATGAGTTATTTGGAAGTCGCCACTTAATTTTTAGGAAAAATTAAGAAAATCATTTTAAAAAGGAGTATTTGAAAGAAAACATATTAAATAAAACCAGAGTTGGGTAAGGGTTCAAATAATTCTCTAAGGAAGGGTTTAGGCATCTTACAGAATCTGCTAACACGCGGTTGACCGACGGATTTAAAAAAATTGGCTAACTTTGTAAAAAATGGTTCCTTAATTATAAAAATCTCATTTGAAACTTAGATAAAAATCTCTTAATACTTCTAAAAATCTCAAGAATAATCCTAACTTAAAACTTTTATCCATAGTCATGTTTCGAATCATACAATTAATTCTAACTCATAAACATGGATTAAAGGACCTTGTTTTAACAACTATGAAAGGATATTAAAGATCCTTAAGTCATTCATACAAAATTCTAAGTTACATTAAAAGACAACTAATTTATTTTAAAAAACTTAACAATTTTATCCTAGTCAAAATTTGGACTAAAATAGTTAATTCAAAACTCATAAACATAGATTCAAAGCTAATTACTTACTAACTATGAAAGAATATGAATAATTCTCAAGTTAGTCTAAGAGCTTAAGTTGCTTAACTTGAAAGAGTTTTTAATACTTAAAATAAACGACTAACGAAATAGAAGAGTTACCTAAAAACTTCCAAGGATTCGTCTAAGTTAGATAAAAGAAGATCAACAGCCACAAAAATAACAAGGTAAATAAATATAAACAATATATAAGATAACTAAGAACTTTCAGCCCATAAGCTATCACTTCAGGGCTGAAAGTAATGCCTTTTGCTGTTTAGATTTTGGGTTTTTGACCCCAAAACGTTTCCGTTCCTGCTGTGCTATTCTCAGACTTTGAAAATTCAAGAAATGCTGCACTTCCAGCCCTTTGAGGCTGCTGCAAATTTGTTGCGCTTTTCGATTGGATACTCAAATCCAAATTTCAATTTTTTAGCCCTTTTAGGACTGCTACTGCTGCTGCCTTCTTGGGATTTTAACCCAATAACATGGATTTCTATTCACGACTCGGATGAGGTCGACTCGAAGAGGTGTATATGCAAGAGAGGGGAGTCCATTGGACTCGAACAAGAGAGTTCATGCGAAATAGAGAAAAGTAAGAAGAATTAGCACATGTAGCGAGAAAATGACACCAAGTTTTAAACATTCAAACACTAGTATGCAACCACAAAAAATAAAAACAAAAATAATAAAAAATAATAATAAAGCTATTGTGAACAAGGAGGACAAAGAAACAAATCCAAAGCTATTGCTAAGTTCATAAATCCACAAAATGATTAATTAATCACCCGACCTTTTGATCTATACAGGCAGCAAAAGGAATACTTATAAAGGCCAAAATTGTACTAAACATGCAAAACCATAATTAATCATTGTGACTTCTTTCACTCAATACGCACATCTATAATAAAACTACATAAGCAGACCTTTCAAGTCGCAACTCTCGTGAAATCGAATAACACAACTTATGTAATTTAGATAGGAGAAAATAAATTCCAAATTTAAACCAGTTAAAATCAAACATACTAGAGCTAATGGAGTCGAACAATATTAAGAAAGATGAGAACTGGACAGGTTTTAAAACAAAGAAAACTAATTAAATATCTCAAACTCAAACTAATCTTTAAAGCAGGGGATTTTAAAAAAAAAAAGATAGCTAGAGCAGAAGATTACTACAAGAAGCTTTACGAGGAGACGAGCAGAGGACATTCAATACTAGATGACACGTCTCAAATAATCAGTGTAAGGCACGAAATAGAAAGAAACTGCTAAACGAGCTCACATTTAAAAATCAAAACGACACCGACATTTAATTTGAGAAATAAAGAAACCTTGAAATAATCCACTTGATACGGAGGAATTAAAAGGAGATTTAACCATCTAAACTAAAAAAAATGTCTAACATAAGACAAACAAGAAGCTTCTAATCCATTTCCGATACAACTAAGAAAAAAAAAAAAAAAAAACTATTAAGAGCGGATTGCGGGTATTTAGAAGTTGTTAACACAAGCTATAAAATACTAAGACCTTAGTTTTAAATCTAATTAACCAATTTACATATTCAAGTTTTTTCAAATCAGTGAACTGTTAGCCATAACACATAGCAAAATTTAGCTTCTACAATAGAAATTAACATATAGAGTAGAAACTACACCAAGCAAGAATAAATAATATAGAACAGGAAACTTAACATAAAAATGAAGAAAATTAGGAGACTAAACCCATATAAAACAACAAAGATATCATACTATCCAAATGCTTGAACCAACTTAAGGAGAGAACAAAAATTTTTACCTTTTGCCGAGCAGCGAACCAAGGCTACGAGCTTGAGAATGATACCACCTTCAACTCGACAGCCAAGACAAGAGAAAATTTTGAACTATGAACTAAGAGCTCCCAAAACCTTTTCGAGGGTGCTCTTCCGTCTCCAAAAACCGTCCCCTTGAACAATGAAGAGAGGGGGTATTTATAGGAGAGACTTTGGGTCGAAACTGGGAGATAGAATTCGATGTGGGAATTGAGAAATTTCAAAAACAAACCCTTGAGCAGATAAGGTCGAGACTGGTAATAATACGAATTCGTACTATTTCGCAACGGATTCGGGGAAGAGAATTTGATAAATCGAGATGAATACGAGCCGCGTGGCTCATACGAGAACTCATGCTAGGCACGTTGATAGCACGGCTGATTGAGAAAGAAAGGATGAGTTCGTTCTTGTTGGGCAAAAAAAATAAGAAGAGTGGAAAAGAGGGGCGCGTAAAACTGAGTTGCTGCGTTCTTTTGGGCAAAAAAAATAAGGAGAGTGGGAGCGTGGAGTAGAAATTTAGGAAAATAGGGAAATAAGTAAGGGTGTGGGCTGGTTTATTGAGAAATTAGGCTTAAAATGGACCCAAATAAATGTATTTCATCGAGAAATTGAATTCGAAGAATGCGGTTCGATGCAAATTAAAATTAGTTAATCGAGCTTCTTAATTTAACAAGATAAAATACTTATTTTGAAATAAAAGATAGACTATACCGATTAACTCATGAATTAGTTATATATATATATGTATTAAAACATACTCAATTAAAACACTGTCTTTCAGTAAACTGATTTTCTCAAATACTCAATTAAGATGAAAAAATATATAAATATATATATTATCAATATAAAAACATATAATCTATATGAAAAATTGCAAAAAAGTCTTGAAAATGATTTTTTAAAGTATTTTGATTTACAAAAATAATTATTTCAAATTATTTGAAATTGAAGAAGCTTGAAAATTAATTCAATTGTGGAGGGTCAAAATTGGGTATCAACAATGACTATAGCTCTGATGCATTTTTTTTCCCATAAGTTATTATAGTAAGATGAAATATCCATTTGAAGTTAACAATTTTGTTGCAAACAAGTATTCTCAAACTGATATGTGATCACACAATGTATTGTAGATGAATATTTTTTTAAATTCAATTTTGGACTCATTGTCCTTTATCAAAACCTCATCCGGTGGAACCAAATAGACCTACTAAACATACAAAATCAACCTGAAGGCCCAAAAGTGACTAGCTCATGTATAAACAAAAAGTCCCCTAAAAATATGGTTTCCTATTCTGAATCTTCTTCCTTCTTTTTGTCTTGTCCATTCCGACCCTCTGAAGATGTTTCTCCTTGTGACCCCCAACCGCAATCTTCTCTTCCTCCTATTTTGGGTGATAAATATCCTCCATGTGTGATTCTCTCCATTGATATTCAAGATCAGTTTTCAAAGGTATATATATTTTCGTCTTTCTCGTCCATTTGTCATTTCTGAGTTGACTTCCTAGCTTTACTTAAAGGTGTGCTACCCGGTTCGGATGTATGAGTTCTGGTAGAACTCTTAGGAGAGTATGAACCATGTATACAAGTTTTGAAGTTTTTCTAAGTAACATTTTTCCATCCTCTTTTGTGATAAACTTTTCCAGATTAGACTATCTTTTTTTGTAGTTGAAGACGAACCAGAGTGAACCCATGCTCTTACGCTTCATCCTTTTGGGCTCCTAACATGATACCAATGAGCAAAGCAGATTTGGTTCCTTGACTCTCATATTTTGTTGGTGTATGTAACCCTTTTTTGCCGACTCTCATAGCTTAAATTAGTTAGTTCACTCACAACCATTTTGCTCTTACTATCGCATCAATCAAATTTGTACATATTGTTGTGGAACTCTGTGGCTTCAAATCTGTAACTAAGCTTGTTAGTCGTAGGTGATGATGTTGATTTTCCCTGTTTTAACTTGGATCGAAGGAATTTGGTGTTTGTCAATATTTATAATTCTCTTTCCCATGCTTGGTAATTGATTGTAGAGTTGGAATTGTTGTTTTTCCTCCTTGCCTATAGCTAAAGTAGTGTAATCTGCTAATTGATTAGTTTCCCTAAAAATATCCTTGACTGTAACATTTATTTGTGACATGATCCCGTAAATGTCTTCTAACATTTCTACCAACTTCCATGGTATTTTTTAATTATGGGTCAACATATTTCTCAAAGAAAGAGAGTCTATTTCCAGGTTGTAGCTCTGACTTAGTAAAACTGTAATGCCTTCCATGTAGCCATAGCTGTTATTTTCATGTTCGTAGCCACTTCTATGTTATGTGCACTTCTGCATAGATTAGATCTTCTTCACTATTTCTAATACAACATCCATATGTACTCTGTCTTGGGTTTCCTCTGCTCGCATCATCAGTATTGCAATTTATCCATCCCTCCTCCGGTGGTTTCTAGCTCACTATATGAAAATAGAGAGTTAGTTTGTATATCTATAACATCTCCACCATGTCCTTCCACTGATGTGGAACTTCCTTAAGCCATGGTGACTAACTCTTATCAACTGGAATATTGTCATGTGGCATTGATAGCTCATCTTGTTGAAAGTGTATCCCTTTCCATGTCTTATTACATTTCTCCTCTTCTATAATTTTCGTTGGGACAACCTTTATCACTTGCTTTAATTTGTTGGATGTCTTGTGTTCCTACCACTTTACTATGAGTTGTTGAAGGTGTAATCCTTCAATTTTTATCCCTGCACAATAAGCAAAATGCTTCAATAACTTTTGGGTTATCGGAGCCGTTAGAAATAAATGAGTTATAGTCTTCATTTCTTCTCTCACAGCAATAACATTTGGATCTACCATTACACGGTCATCACTGCCAAATATACAAATTTTCAATGTATCTTGTTTATTTTGATTATTAAACTAGTCTTTGTTAGTGTTATCATCGATCCGATACATCACTGCTATAATAGCTTTTGTTTTATGCAATGTATCATGTTCATATTTAAGGTATTGATACATAACTCTAATATTGTTGACTCTTCGATTAGTGTTTATCATATCAATATAAATGTACTTCATACATAAACATTATCTAATGTATCGTTTAAATGTATCAAGTTATATAATGTATATTCAATCTCGATACATAAATCATAATGTTAATAACTGGAGCATTGTGTTTCATATCCAACAATATGTATATTATACATATCAGTGACAATCTTTTACTATCATATACATACACCCAAACTTATTGTCACGACCCGGGATCACCCCCTAGTCGTAACCGGCGTACTCGACCTCGAAGAGGTCTAATACAAGTCTCTTAGCATTCATTCATCGCATAAACACTAAAACCATAAGGAATTAAAAACTTTCTTTACCAAGAAAACATTTCATAAAAAAAAAAACAATAGCAA
>JAJOOR010006799.1:0-48201 GCA_036250505.1 Solanum acaule | reverse complement strand
TTAGATGACTCCTTAAGATGCTTTTAGCATAGACTAGTGGATCCACTTAGTTAAGCGTTCTATATGACGGCAAAGTATAGGACAGTTCTGGCAGCGTGGGCAAGACGCTGTATCACCACTTAGGCTCATAGTGGTGGTTGTCGGTTAAAGAATCTCCCACAGAAACTATATTACTTTATTACATGAGTAAAGTTGAGTTTGTTATTGCATTTTCTTTAACGAACTAAGTTGTTTTCTACTTTTTTAAGGCTTTTTATATATTGTATGTGTTTTATTGCTTTATATTGAGTTAAGTTATTCAAGAGTTGAGTAAAGCCAATTTAAGTGTTCCTTTCATATCTTTTCAAGCTTTAGTTGTGTTTAGCATTCCAACTCACATACTCGTACATTCAATGTACTGATGCCAGTTAACCTGCATCTTATTATGATGCAGACACAGGTAACCAGGATCAACATCCAGCGCCTCGCTGATCCAGTTGAGCACTCAGAGTCAGTTGGTGAGCCTCCTTGCATTCCAGAGGACTCTTTTGATTATTTGCTTTCAGTATTTCATTGTTAGGATAATCGAGGGTCTTGTCCCGACATCCCTCTTTGTTTTAGAGGTTTCATAGACAATTAGACAGTTAGTAGTTCAGTTGTCTTTACATTATCATTTCATATGTTAAGACTTGAGTTGCCATTTTGTCCAAGTTGAATGTTGACTTTTAAACATTCTAAGTTATTTTATTAAACCATTGAGTAAGTGCATTTGATCATTGTAATAATGCTCAGAGTCTTCCGCTGAGTAAGTAAGCCAGGCCAATGGTTCGCTTGGGGCTAACAATGGTTCTCGAGTGCCAGCCACGTATGGGATGTGGGCTCGGGATGTGACAGTTGATTTGTCATGATCCTCCTCAAGGAATATAAGATTGTCATGAGGAGATTATTCTTGTTTTTGTGTTTGTTGGATTCTAGACTTCAATTTCAAGTCTGAAACACCTCTTGATTTTTAAAGTATGTCATCCTCAACTTCAAGATCAAAATCTTCAAAATGAGTATTTGATGCATAACTTCGACTAGGTTGTGAAATTGTCAAGGGAAAGTCCGCCACTGTCGCAGTATTTAAAGATCTGAGAGAGAGGATTTTCCTCTTTCGGGTATAGGCTTTCCCGAGTGAATGGAAAGATTTTAGACTGTAGAGAAAAAAAGACTTTTCAATTAGTATTTTATGCCTCTTCTTTGTGTATTTCTTTCCCTTGTTGAATCGCTTGTCCATATGATAAAATATCAAAATAATCGTAATTATAAGAATTAAGCGCCACACTCTAAAATAAGTCACTACTAAGTTGTACAATCTTTTTACCTTTTCCACTCTTAATTGTTCTAACATTTTTCAAATTGCATATGCATTGCCCTTTCATGTAAAACCTTTTGGTGCATACAAGTCACCTGGTATAGTCAGACCATCATCAAGGAAGTTGATTTTTCTTGATCCAATATGTTATACTTATTTCTAACTTTATTAATATTAGACTTCAAATCTGAAACACCTCTTGACTTTCAGGGCATATCATCCGTAACTTCAAGATCAAAATCTTTAAAATCAATATTTGATGCAGAATATAACTAGATTATGGATCTAACAAGGAAAAGTCTTCTACTTTTTCAGTATTTGAAGATCTGAAAGGGCTAGGATTACCATCTTCTTCATCAATTATTATTTTATTCCTCTCATTTGTTTTCTTATTTTCTTTGTCACTGTTTTTTCTATATGATAAAAGAACAAATTGATCAACTTTAGCATCATATTCTAAAATAAGTAACTACTAAGTTGTCTAGCCATCTTACATTTTCTTTTATTCTTTTTAATTGTTCGACATTTGAAGTTTTCATCCATCATTTGGTCCATCCGATAAAATTATGACTATTCTAATACTCAAGCATCACATTCTGAAATAAAATGATTATCAAACAAAAAAGATGATTATGTTTTGCTTCTTACTCATAATATGTCATGTTTTAGAAGTGCCTTTTGACTAAATTAATAAAATAATAAAAATATCACAATTATAAGACAAACTGATAATATTTTTGACTCTCACAATAACAAGACTCTAACAAATAACTCATTAGATATCAAAGGAGGTGTGTTACCTTATGACAGTGTCACACCCCGAGGCTACCCCCTAAACGTAACACGGGACCTAGGATCGCGAGTGACCCCAAGCTAACCCTGAGTCTAGCATATCACAAGCATACTGAATAGGTAACAAAGATAAGCGGAAGCATAATGTAACACCCCGCTGTTTGAAAGAAGCTAGAATCAGAAACAAACCACTTTTTTGAAAGATAAATTTGGAAATATTGGAAAGTTATGTTAAGTATGAGTCTTGGGTCAACTTCAAACGACCATAACTCTCAGTAAAGAATGAGTTAGATGTGCCATAAGATATCAAATGAAAGGTCTTTGAATTATCTTTCCAACGCCACCAAGTTTGCTAATTTTCGAGCTCGTATGCAGGAGATATGCCCGTTTGAAGTCGGGTTGTCTAGTTATGGAAAGTTACCCGAATTTAAGAGGGGTATTTTGGACTTTTTCCTACCCAATTTGTTTAATTCGTTTTTAGTAATTTAATTGGGGTCTAAACTAATTTGGTTCAGTTTACGCTTTACTAAATTATGCTAGGGCTTTGAGAGAAGAGAAAAGAGGAGAAAAGAGGAGAAAAACCAAAGTTCATCATCGTTCTTTAGATTTCCCTTGCGAATTTCGCCAAGGGTTAATCCCTACGAGGTATGTGAGATCACATAGCATTGGGTTCATTCACCCACGCGCCAATCATGATTTAATTCAGCGTATTTATGTTCTTGAAAGTAAAGTAATTGAGTTCTTGGTGAATTTTGTTGAAGTTTCTATTGGGATCTTGATTGTTGAGTTCTTGAGTTAGTTTTATGATATTTGAGGTTGTTTTTTAGTATATTCTTGTATACTTTGGTTGGGTATTCGAATCTAAGTATTTGGGGAAGGAACCAATCAAATCTAGACGAATTAAGGTCAAAAAACGAACATGAAAATTCGTCAAAATTCTGGGAAAAAGGGGTGGGGCGCCGCGCCACTCAGTGCGCCCCACATTAGTGTCTGAAGTTTGGGCTCTGGGGCGCCGTGCCACTTAGTGCGCCCTAACCCAGGTTCTGTAGTTTTAAGTTTGGCACCCTGCGCCACTCAGTACGCCAGGGTCGCCAGGTCCTCTACCCTTTCCCACTTCTTTCCGTTCAAGTTCCCTTGAATCGTACCTATGTTTTCTAGTTGATTTCTACACTCTAAGGTACGTCTAAATATTATGAGATCATCCATAAAGATTAATCATAACCTTCAATCCATAATTCAAATTCAAGGAAAGTTAAGAGCCAAGTCTAGAGAAGTTCTTAGAGTCTTTTCAAAAGTCTTTTGCAAATGCTTTAAACTTGTTTTAAGACTTGAGTTGAGTAAAGAGTAAAGAGTGAATTTTATTTTATTCAAAAAAGTATATGGGAATATGTATTCCCAGAGAGTAAATGTTTTCACATTTAAACAAGAAAGGAAACATTGATTTCCAAAAGAGTCTTTGAGCTAGTTTTTTAGTAAAGAGTAAATATTTTCACATTTAAGCAAGAGAGGAAACACTGATTTCCAAGAGAGCCCTTGGGCTAGTTTTGAGCAATTATCTCAAACCATAGAAAGAGTTATGTTTTTAAACATATGAGCTAGTTACATTTTGGGAGTAGTATTGAGTACCGATTTGGGGACAAGCTGAGTTCAGATAATTCATGGTCTCCATAAACCATGTAGCCAACATGGGTAGAAAAGGGTCATACTTTTTAGATGATTCCTTAGTGTTTTTTAGCATAGACTAGTGGATCCACTTAGTAGTTAGGTTCTATACCCTCGGCAAGGTATAGGACTGCCAAACATCGTGAGGCAAAACGTTGTATCATCACATAACTCATAGTTATGGTTTTCGGTTAGAGAAACTCCCACAGAGATATTTTGTATTCTTATATACATAGAGATATTTTGTATTCTTATATACATAGAGTTATTTTATATTTTCATATACACACAAAGTTTATATTGTATCCTTGCATTCAAACTGAGTTACTATTGTATTCTTCATTACACAGAGTTGTTATACACATGTTTTGAAAGCTTTTCTTTATACTGCTTTATATTATTGCTTTATATTGAAATGAGTTGAGTTGAGTTGAGACCAAGTATGTTCCTTCAGTTCCTTTCAAGCTTATGTATTGTTTTAGAATTCCCCTCGCATGCTCGTACATTCAATGTATTGATGCCATTTGGCCTGCATTTTTTATGATGCAGATACAGGTCACCAGGATCAACATCCAGCGCATCGTTGATCCAGTTGAGCTTCAGAGTTGTTGGTGAGCCATCTTGCTTACAGATGATCCATTTTTTTATTGTTTTCAGTATTCTAGTTCATTAGGATGTCGTGGGTCTTGTCCCGACGTCCATCTCAGTTGTTAGAGGCTTCATAAACAGTTAGTTATTATTAGTTCACAAGTCTTTCCATTTCCATTCAGTTATGTTGAGATTTGAGTTGTAGCTTTGGCACGTGAATGTTTATTTATAAAACATTCTAAGTTATCTATTGAGCTTTCAGTTTACTTTTTAAAGTACTTTTATCATGAGTAAGTTTTCCCCTGAGCAGTAATCCAAGCCAAGGGTTCGATTGGGGCCAATAATGGTTCTCGAGTGCCAGTCCCGCCCAGGGTGTAGGCTCGGGGCGTGACAAACTTGGTATCAGAGCACATAGTTTAAGAGTCCTAGGGGGTCTATGAAGCCGTGTTTGTAGCGTCCTAGTTATCGGTGTGAAGCGCACCGCATCTGTAATTAGGAGACTGTGACACTTAGGAACTATCTCACTTCTTTCATACTCATTTTGTGCAATAGAGTTTATCTCCAAAAGTTTCTTCTAATTCGTGCTTGCGCATGTCTTTCAGATCATTCCTCCACGAAGAGATGTCAAAGGTCGTCCCACTAGAAGGAATGTTGAACCACATAAACAAGGGGTACCTAATGCACCTGAAGTGCAACCCCAATGAGAGGTCCAATGTTGAGTTCCGGGAAGCTATCCGGATATTGAGTCAAGCTGTGACCAATCAAGTTGGACATAGAGATAATCGACAGGAAGTGGCTGATACTTCTAGGATCCATGAATTTTTAAGTATGAATCCTCCAAGCTTCACTGGTTAAAGTGTCACTGAGGATCCAGAAAACTTTGTTGAAGAACTTCAGAAGGTTTTTGAGATTATGCACATTACTGATGCTGAGAAGGTAGAACTAGCTACATACCAAATGAAGGGTGTCGCTAGAATCTTTTTTGATCAATGGAAAAAGAATAGAGCAGAAGGTGCACCATTTGTGAGTTAGGCTTTGTTTGAGAAGACTTTCTTGGGGCGTTTCTTTCCCCGTGAACTGAGAGAAGCAAAGGCACGAGAATTCCTCACTCTTAAGCAGGAATCTATGAGTGTTCATGAGTATAGTCTGAAGTTCACCCAACTTTCCCGATATGCTCCGGAGATGGTTTCTGACATGAAAAACATGATGAGTTTGTTCGTTGTTGGGTTGTCTCGTCTGTCAAGTAAGGAAGGCAAGATAACTATGCTAATAGGAGATATGGACATAGCAAGGCTGATGATCCATGTACAACCGGTTGAGGAAGAGAAGCTGAAAGATAGGGAATAGTTCTGAAACAAGAGAGTTAAGACAGGGAATGAGTCCCGGACAACAGAAGGGTAATACTAACAGATCACAATTACAAGACAAATTGATAATATTTTTGACTCTCACAATAACAGGACTATAACAAATAACTCATTAGATATCAAAGGAGGTGTGTTACCTTATGACAGTGTCACACCCTGAGGCAACCCCCTAAACGTAACACGGGACCTAGGATCACGAGTGACCCCAAGTTAACCCTGAGTCTAGCATATCACAAGCATACTAAATAGATAACAAAGATAAGCGGAAGCATAATGTAACACCCCTATGTTTGAAATAAACTAGAATTAGAAAGAAACCACTTTTTGGAATGATTAAATTTGAAAATATTGGCAAGTTATGTTAAGTATGAGTCTTGGGTCAACTTCAAATGACCATAACTCTCAGTAAAGAATGAATTAGATGTGCCATAAGATATCAAATGAAAGGTCTTCGAATTATCTTTCCAACGCCACTGAGTTTGCTAATTTTCGAGCTTGTATGAAGGAGATATACCCGTTCGAAGTTGGGATGTCTAGATATGGAAAGTTACTCGGATGTAACAGGGGTATTTTGGTCTTTTCCCTACCCAATTGGTTTAATTTGTTTTTAGTAATTTAATTGGGGTCTAAACTGATTTGGTTTAGTTTACGCTTTACAAATTTACACTAGGGCTTTGAGAGAAGAGAAAAGAGGAGAAAAGCCAAAGTTCATCATCGTTCTTGAGATTTTGCTTGCAGATTTTTCCAAGGGTTAGTCCCTACGAGGTATGTAAGATCACTTAGAATTGGGTTCGTTCACTCATGAGCCAATCATGATTTAATTCAGTATATTTATGTTCTTGAAAGTAGAGTAATTGAGTTCTTGGTGGATTTTGTTGAAGTTTCTATTGGGATCTTGATTGTTGAGTTCTTGATAAGTTCTTGAGTTAGTTTCATGAGATTTGAGGTTGTTTTTGAGTAGATTCTTGTATACTTTGGTTGGGTATTCGAATCTAAGTGTTTGGGGAAGGAACCAATCGAATCTAGACAAATTAGGGTCGAAAAAATAACATGCAAATTCGTCAAAATTCTGGGGAAAAGGGGTGGGGCAAAAGTGCGCCCCACATCAGTGTTGGCAATTCGGGCACTTGGCTACAAAACCCGCTATACCCTTCTTCATACCATTCCACCAATAGACTTTCCATAGGTCACGGTACATCTTGGTGGCTCCCGAATGAATCGAATACCGTGAACCATGAGCTTCTTCTAAAATTTGCTCCCTTAAGCTATCAACATCTGGAACACATAATCTACCTTGGTACCTAAGTACCCCATCTCCCCCTTAGGAGAAAGCCTCAACGGACTTATTGAGAACCGATTCTTTAAATTCCATTAGTAGGGGATCAAGATGTTGCTTAGACTTTACATCAACCACAAAGGACGATTCGGACCTATGATGGACCATGAATCCACCCTTGGTGGAATCCACTAGTTGGACACTTAATCGGGCCAACCTATGCACATCACGAACCAATTCCTTCTTCTCATCTTCTACATGAGTCACACTACCCATGGACAATCTACTTAGGGGATCCACAACTACATTAGCTTTGTCTGGATGGTAAAGGACACTCAAGTCATAATCCTTCAAAAGCTCTAACCACCTTCTTTGTCGGAGATTCAAGTCTTTTTGGCTAAACACATATTGAAGAGTCTTGTGGTTGGTAAACACATCTACATAAAGTAATGTCTCCATATTTTCAAAGCAAACACTACTGCCGCTAATTCAAGATCATGAGTCGGATAATTCTTCTCATGAACCTTGAGTTGCCTTGAAGCATAGGCAATCACTTTACCCCATTGCATAAGGACACATCCCAAACCCACTCGAGAAGCGTCATAATATACCACAAACCCATCAGTACCCTCCGGTAAGGTCAACACCGGAGCGAATGTAAGTCTATCTTTCAATTCTTGGAAGCTTTTCTCACAAGCCTCCGACCACACAAACTTAGCTTTCTTTTGAGTCAAAGCCGTCAATGGAGAAGCAATGCAGGAAAAACCCTCAACAAACCTCCTATAATAACCGGACAAACCCAAGAAGCTTCTAATATCGGTAGGAGATAGAGGTCTAGGCAAACTCTTGACCGCATCCATCTTCTTAGGATCTACCTCGATACCCATACCCGACACAATATGACCAAGGAAAGCAACCGACCTTAGAAAAAACTCACACTTATTAAACTTAGCATACAATTGGTGGTCTTTATGGACTTGCAACACAATCCTCAAATGATCCATATGTTCACCCTCACTTCTCGAATAGATCAAAATATCGTCAATAAAAACGATCACAAACGAATCAAGATATTGCCTAAATACCCTATTCATTAGGTCCATGAATGCCGCCGGGAAATTTGTTAACCCAAAAGGCATAACCACAAATTCGTAGTGACCGTACCAGGTCCTAAAGACCGTCTTGGGAATAGAAAATCCTCTTACCCTTAGTTGATGATAATCCAAACGAATATATATTTTGGAGAAAAATGGTAGCCCCTTGGAGTTGATCAAATAAATCGTCAATCCTAGAAAGTGGATACTTATTCTTTATAGTGACCTTGTTCAATTGGCGGTAATCAATACACATCCTAAGGGACCCATCTTTCTTCTTCATAAACAATACCGGAGCACCCCATGGAGATATGCTTGGTTGAATAAAACTCTTGTCTAATAAGTCCTTGAGTTGCTCCTTCAACTCTTTCAATTCGGCCGGAGCCATTCTATTAGGAGGGATAGATATGGGTTGTGTATCCGGCAAAAGATCAATGCCAAAGTCTATTTCCCGTTTGGGAGGAATGGCGGGCAAGTCATCGGGAAAGACTTCCGGAAACTCACTCACCACAGGGACCCACTCTAAAGAAGGGACCTTGGACTCGACATCCATAACCCTAACAATATGATACATGCACCCCTTGGAGATCATTTTTCTAGCTTTTAGATATGAAACAAATTGACCTCTAGGAATAGAATTCCCCCATTTCCACTCTAAAATTAGCTCTTTTGGAAATTGAAATTTGACCACACGGGTCCTACAATCTATTGAAGGATAACATGCATGCAACCAATCCATGCCCAAAATTACATCAAAATCAAGCATGTTTAATTCTACCAAATCAACCAAAGTGACTTTATGAGACAAAGAAATAGGACAACTCCTATAGACTCTTTTTTCTATAACCGAGTCACCAACTGGGGTAGACACCAAAAAAGGTTCTAATAACTCTTCGGGGAGCACTTCAAATTTCATAGCCACAAAAGGTGTAACAAAAGATAAAGTGGCACCGGGGTCTAATAATGCATAAAAATCAATGGAAAAGACTTGCAACATACCTGTAGCAACATCCGGGGAGTTCTCTTGGTCACCTCAGCATTGAAGAGCATCGAAGCGGTTCTTCTTGGGAGCATCGAACTTGAGCCACTTGGAGGGACTTGCTTGCCCTCTCTTCCTTGGGCCCTTAGCATGGGACAATCTCTCTTCATATGACCACTCTTCCCACAACTAAAGCAACCATCCGTGTCAACTAGGCATTTGCCTTCATTCTTCTTGCCACACTTTGCACAACTAACTACCACTATTACTTCCTTGTGGCTTAGGGTTAGACACCCTATCTTTGTTGAACCTTGGAGTGCTAGATGAGCCTTGGTTGGAAAACCTCTTCATGAACCTTGGTTTACCTTGAACCTCAAACTTACCCTTGGAAGAATTCCCATCATCGGTTCTTGCCCTTTTTACTTCTCTATTCACTTGTTTGAGCTTTTGTTCCTCAATTTGCTCGGCATGAACCATAAGACGTAAAATATTCATACTTAGGATGAGCATTGCCGAACGACATTCATTGACTACCAAGTAGGATATCCCGCAAATTTTTTCATCTTGGCCCTAGAGTCCGCCACTAAGGTTGGAGCATATTTAGACAATTGGGTGAACTTAAGGCCATATTCCTTCACACTCATACCTCCTTGGCGAAAGTTGATGAATTCTTGCATCTTCCTCTCCCTCAACTCTAGTGGGAAAAACCTATCAAGGAAGGCCGACTTGAACACTCCCCAATCAACCGGGCCCGCTCTCGCGGTTCTCTCATCCTTCCATTCCTCATACCATACTTGAGCCACATCTTTCAGTTGGTAGGCGGCTAGTTCTGCCTTCTCTCGTGGAGACACACCCATAGCCTCAAGCACTTTAAACACTTCATCAATAAACCCTTGCGGATCTTCATCCACTTTGGAGCTATAGAATGTAGGGGGATTCATTCTTGTGAAACCCCTAATCCTTGAAGCGGTTGTACTTACATTGGGGTTCACTTGAACTCTAGCATCCCTAGTGACTTGAGTTGTTAAAACACGAGTCAATGTTTGGAGAGTCGTCCTTATCTCCACATTGGTCATGGCCCCCTCTTCATTAGGAGCTTGAGGAGCTTGGGGAGGAACTCCCTCATTGACATTCTCCTCTTGCACCCTCCTTGCATTCACTCTTCTTGTATTCATGCCTATAATCACAAGAGAAGGGTTAGGAAAGGACTTCATAGAGTTAGGACTCTAAAGCACGACTATAGAGTAATGAAAAAAGTGAGAGTTCCTAAACATCTTATAGACTCTCATTCATAAGTGTGGTGCGCTTCACACTTATGAACAAGGCTCTACTAGACGTAGTTCATGAGATATTATCCTAGAATCATTCTATAACTTTGTGCTCTGATTACCAAGTTTGTCGCAATCCGGGGCTACCCCCTAGGAGTAACATGGCGTACTTGACCCCGAAGGGATCTCATACAAGCCCTTAGCATAATCATAGCATAAAGAAATAGAATAATTGCGGAAAAATTTAAAACTTTTATAATAAAAGTCAACTTCTTTTTCATAAACGAACATAGGAATCTAGACTTGTCTCAATCACCATCTAGTACATAAAGAGTGCAAATAGGGTCAAAAGTAGGAAGTACAATAGAATTAGAAACAATAGAATCTTGTCCTTGAACTTGAGGACTCACCAAGCTTAGGGAATAGTTGACCCAAGCTTCTCTTGAAGAAAGTAGAATGTATCAACGACAGGAACCTACACTCATAGAATGTAGAAAATATGGGTTAGCACAAATAATGTACTAAGTATGGACACCATGCACAAAAATCCTTAAAACATGCATAAAAGGGACATTTAGTTGAAATCATGCATTTACCAAGTTTAAAAACCATTATGCACATTTATGAAGAAACATAAGTCAAACCAATCATACAAGCAACCCAAAGCCACACTAGTGCAATGCAAAGGTAAAGTCCCATAACCTCACCAAATGCTAAGTGTCACCCTTAGACTACCAACATCATACATATCTTACTTTGCCTTACTCATAGTGAACATACATAAGTAAAGAGTCACACATGTTCAAAACTTACAACAAGTGAAATCAACTTTAACATTCATACATATCTTTCATACATAATCCATAAGCCATTATAAATTAAAAGAACCTCACCATAACCCCTCTTAGAGTCTACTTGTGCAATGCATAAGTGAAGTCCCATACCCCCACTCACACTAAAGTAGTACCCCTTAAGAAGTCATATTTTAAGTTCATGTTCTTACCATAGTTCATATTCATATCATATAGGGAAGAATAACATTAACCGACATAGACCATGTGAACTACATGGAATCCGGTGTTCTACCCCCACACCGAAAAAAGGTGTCCTACTTGCCTAAGGTAGAACGTACATTTTAGCTTCTAGGTAGATCCACTAGCTAAGACCTATGTGGGCACATAGTTATGGGATATGGAGATTGCTTCTAGAAACCCTAACTACTAACGTGGAGGTTTCCATCTCATGAGACACCGTATTGAGAACCCAACTACTAGCGTGCTAACAATTCCCTTAAAAAGTCATATTAAGTCTTTACTTAAGTTCATGTTCATAATAGAATGCACTAGACACTCATGTCAACATATCATCATAATAACTCATTAATTCCTTAAGTGAGAATGCCATTTCACCTTAGAATCATCAACATGTGAGTAAACCTTTCACAACGTATTCATAGTGTGCTCATGAGAATGGCCTTTCACTCAACACAACAAGCTTATCATAGACATACATATCAAGTGTATAGGGTATAGGGAAGATAGATCCTGCATCAATACCACAACTACACAATGGATAAAGGATCATTACTATTCAAGTAAATCACAATCTCATACATAATTCTCATAAAGAGAACAAACCCTCATACCTTTGCCCTTTAAGGGTCTTGAATCTCAATCAACCCAACCATGTACAATTACTTCATAATATAGGAGGAATTTCATGATTCAATAGCTTAATTAACATAACCATAATCAATTAACACATTCAAAATATTGACCAACCCACAATATCAATTCAAGATCTATCAATATAGGGAAACATGGGTCTATAGGGAATTTTCATTATACAACATCAATACTCCATCAACCTAGTCATAATTCACCATAACCAACCATAAACAATCATAATTAAACAATAAAAACGTTTTGGAAAGAAGACTCATGTTATAGATTAAAAACCCTAGAATTTGGGGATTTGGAATCTTGAAAACACAATTTGAAGGGGCTCCTTGGGTGATAGCTACCCAAGGATGAAAAGCATCCATACCTTGACTAAGAATCACCACGAATTTTAGGGAAGAACCTTGAAGATCTACAAAACCCTAGCTCCAATGGCTTCTTTTTCTCCCTTGAGCTTAGAGAGAGAAATATTGAGAAAGGAGAGGATTTTGGGAATTATTTGGGTGTTTGAGTTTATGACTTGAAAATAGGTGAAATTGACTTAAAAACAATATATATACTTCCCCAAAAAATACCCAAAACACCCCTCATTTAATCGGACTAAAATAGAAAATGACCCTAAAGACCTTTATTAATTGACCCTCGCCCAGGTTCACGACTCACTCCACGAGCTGTGGTGAGGACCACGACCCGTGGTCCTGCCCGTGGAGTTGAGGTAGTAGCTCTCTTTTTGGAGCTCAAGGCTCCATCGCCTAAGGCACCATCACGAGAACCTTTACGATTCATGAAGTGGACCACGCCCCGTGGTCATGCTCGTGGAGGGTGAGGCAGTAGCTAGGCTACTCTTTTCCCCCATGCTCTCATGCCCAAGTCTCCTTCACAAAGGGCTCCACGTGCCGTAGTCAAAACCATGAGTCGTGGTCCCTTCCATGAAGTTGAGGAAGTGGCTAACCCTTTAGGTGGCCATCTTTCCATGGCCAAGGGATCTTTACGACCACCTTCACGAGACGTGGAGTGGACCACGACTCATGGTCCCCCTCGTGAAGGTTGGGGCAATAGCTCCTAGCTAGGGGCAGCCTTGGCTTGGCCCCTTGGTCTTGACTCTATAAACCCCATTTTAACCCTAATTGACTTACTAAAAGTTTGGGGAGTCGTTTTATATGATTTTTAACCTTATGTTTAGGCTCTAGTTTAACCTACCATTTTTGGGGGTGTTACAAATCCATTTTCGAACTAAGAAGTGGCACTTTTCCCAATTCAACACCAGGTTCGTCTCTTCACATCTTGCAAGGACCCTGTCAAGATTCGTCAAACAAAAATCAAAAGACTCGCCAAACACCGAGAAGTCATCCATGAATACCTCAACAAAATCCTCCACCATATCAGGGAAGATCGCCATCTTGCATCTCTCAAATGTTGTCGGTGCATTGCATAATCCGAATGGTATACATTTGAACGCATAGGTGTCATACGAACAGGTGAAAGTAGTCTTCTCATGATCTTCTGGTGCAATGACTATCTGATTATAACATGAGTATCCATCCAATAAGTAGTAATATTCTTGCCCTGCCAGTCTATCCAACATCTGATCAATAAATTGCACCAGATAATGGTCCTTCCTGGTGGCATAATTCAACTTCATGTAGTCCATGCAAATATGCCACCTAGTCACTGTCCTTGTAGGGATTATTTCATTCTTCTCATTTGTTATCACCATTATACTGCCCTTCTTGGGCACACACGGTACTGGACTCACCCATTTGCTATCATATATGGGGTATACTATCCCCGCATCTAACCACTTTATCACCTTTTTTCTTACCACATCCATCATTACTGGATTTAATCTATGTTGGTGTTATGCACTCGGCTTATACCTTTCCTCTATGTAGATCTTGTGCATACACCACGCAGGACTTATTCCGTAAATGTCAGACATTTGCCACCCCAGAGCTGCTTTTCTTTTCCTCAAAATACTCAATGCTGCTTCCACATGTGATTCAGACAAGGCTGCTGAAAAAATTTTTGGTAAGGTCTTATCTTCACCCAAAAATGCATACCTGAGGTAGGTTGGCAATGTTTTTAGATCCAGCTTGGGTGCTTCTTCGATGGAAGGCTTGGGTGGAGGACCCAACACCCTGTTCAAAGGCTCCCAGCGATCTTTTGATGTGCCCACACTCGACACATCCAAAAACTGTACCATTTCCTGTGCTTCAGCATCCCCATAGATATCATGTCCCACTAGTACAAGCTCCAACGGGTCTCTGGATGCAATATAATGAGCTTCTGCTTCAAGATCTATCACTGTTATAGTAGACAACTCTCCATATATTGTTGGGAGTTTCAATGCCTTACAGTCATCAAACACTTACACTTTGTCATGCGCCTGCATAGTAAGTTGACCGGCTGCTACATCTATCATAGCACGCCTTGTGGCCAAGAAAGGTCTTCCCAAGATAAATAGAACCTCTGAATCTGGCTCAAAATTCAGCACTACAAAATCTACTGGGAATATTAAAGATCCCACTTGTACCAAGACATCTTCCACAATACCCTCTGGTCTAGCAACTGATCGATTTGCCAACTGCAAGATAATGGTGGTGGGTTTCAAACTATCCAACCCCAACTTTTTGTACAACGATGTTGGCATCAAGTTTCTACTTGCTCCAAGATCACACAATCCTTGTGCATGGATGCTCTTCCCAATAGTGATTTGAACTGTAAAGCTTCCCGAATCTTTCAGTTTGGTGGGCAACTTATTTTAGATTCAGGAGCTGCACTCTTTAGTAAGTGCTACAGTTTCATATTCAGTCAGTCTCCTCTTATTTTCCACGATCTCCTTCACATACTTCACATACCTGAGTATACCCTGCAAAACATCTACCAACGGCAAATTAATGTGAACTTGCTTTAAAAGAGAGAGAAACTTACCAAAACATTCCTCCTCCTTCTGTTTTTTAAACTTATGAGGAAATGGTGGAGGTGGTTTCATTATTGGTTGCACTCTTTCTTCTTGTGCAACAACCTCATTCTCCTTGCTAGCAGACTCAACATTTCTTTTCTTAGGAGCCAACTCCTCCAACTGTAACCCGCTGCGAGTACCTACCGCATTCACTTGCCTGGGATTAGGATCAGTGTTTCCCGGCAAACCTCCTTAAGGTCGTGAGTTCTGGGGACTAGCAAATTGCCCAAATTATTTATCCAGGTTCTGGGTAGCTAACTGGTTATTTCTAACATCAACATCTAATTGAGCTTGAAATTCGGTTCAGATGGAGGATACCTATCCAGAAGTTTTCGCAACTCAATCATAGATGATGGAATCATCAAAGATTTGACCTTTTCGAACTCTGTCAAACCTAATAAGGAACTTCTTTGCAAGATTGTCCGAAGAAGTTATGGAGTTCGCGGGATCAGAATTTAACCATATTTTTTATTCCCCTAGCAGAGAAAAGGGAAATAAGGTAAGCCTCACGTAATCTGAGTTCACTCCAGTTGGAGTGTAGGTTTCACTGCTTTCGAGGAAATTTTGGATGTGAACTTGGGGATCCTCATGCGATAAACCAGTGAACTGCCCATTTGTGTGCAATAGTTGCACCAGACTATGTTTCAATTCAAACCTTCCACCAGCTGCAGGTTTCTGAATGGATGAAGTCATGTTGGTGGTTTGTGGGATTGCCACGTCTCTCACTTTCATCTCAGTCATCACTACATGTTCTTCTTGTTCAACTCTTGTTACAGGAGTTACTCATTCACTATCAACAAGAGGGACTGGGTAAGTGAGTCATCTTTGCCTTCTCCGGTAATGAACGAATCTTTCCGGTTTAGCTATAGGCTCCACCAAGTCCTGGTCGTCTTCCAGTTTAAGAGTTAAACATAACCTGCAAAATGAATAGCTAAGATCAAGTTGTCAATACTTGCTTTTTTAACTTCAGAAGTTAGATAAATCAAATACTTTCTAATTCTAAAGTCCCCGGTAGTGGCGCCAAAAACTTGTTGCGTCCAGTCGCACACACAAGTGTACGTGGTCGTTCAAGTATTAAAGTAGCTCTTATTAAGAGCCGGGTATCATACCCATAGAGACTCACGACTATAATAATTTGATTTTTCCAATACTTTCAAATAAACACAAGTGTTATCAAGATTAAAGAAGTGATTTATTTTATAATCTAAAATTTAAATAAAAGCCAAACGAAAGTGATTCAATTTCTCAAGGGTTCGAACAATGATTGGGTAAAGTCCAGGGTTGTAGCTCACATCAGGAATCATGCACATTATCTTGTTAAACGGATATTCATCAACTATCGAATCAATGATCACAGGGTTAAATATATGATTATGGTTTCCCAACCTATAATCTCCTACGATTAATGGCAACCTAACTACATCGTTGAGCGGGGATAGGCTGGACCAAGTACCGAGCATTACAATTTCTTCCTGTCTAAAGACCAAGCAAGGTCTCTAGGTATGTCCCTATTCTAGATACAAATTAACTTTAATTCTTAAGAGAAAATCATGCTCCTCATGCCCACGTTTTATGCTCTTATTCCTCTCCCAAGTTCAATTTAGACAAGATGTTTATTTCAATGGTGATCAAGCACGAAATACAAAAAACAAGAACATAAGAGAGATTCATATGATAGTTAATGTCAATCCATAAAACTTCAATAATTTACAGTCATACTGTAGCCACAACCCTAGAACTAAGTAAATTAGCTACTCATAACAAGAATTTTGATTAAGCAATGTTCAAATATCATAAATAGATCGAAAGTAAAAGAGTTTAGGAATGAACCCTAAAAACAGATGAAATAGCTCTCCAAATCGTCACTCCTCAAAACCCAGAAAAAAATAATAAAATAAAATATGAGTCTATTTATAATTAAGTAAAAAACAACCAAATTTGGCACTTTGGTGCGCGTCGCAGAGGGGTTGTTAAACTCTCGTTTGAGGACTTCTTCTCTTCTCCGTGACGCAGGGCTGTCACGGACTGTTCTGTGTCAAATGCTAATTCATGAGTAAGAATAAAATCCCTCTCCGCTACGCAAAGAGGGTAGGGATCTTCCTTGATCTTTTATTTTTCCTTCTTCTTTCTTGCTTCTTTTTAACTTGGATCCTATCATTCTTCCCAATGCCCGTTTCAGTGCTCGTTCCTTCATTTAAACTCACCTACTTAACTAATCATGTTGGTTAGTATAGATGCATTCAAAAGACACAACACGACCATCAATTAACATAAATTCTAAACTTAGCTTAAATGCGGGTGCTATTTGGTTCCTAGGCATATAAATACGCCTAAGATCACCCCCTACGCCACTTAGTATGCCAGGGTCACCAGGTACTCTACCCTTACCCACTTCTTTCCGTTCGAGTTCCCTTGAATCGTACCTATGTTTTCTAGTTGATTTCTACACTCTAAGGTACGTCTAAATATTATGAGTTCATTCATAAACATGAATCATAACCGAATCCATAATTCAAATTCAAGGAAAGTTAAGAGTCAAGTCTAGAGAAGTTCTTAGAGTCTTTTCAAAAGTCTTTTGCAAATGCTTTAAACTTGTTTTAAGAC
The DNA here is from genome assembly GCA_036250505.1 of Solanum acaule. Lineage (NCBI taxonomy): Eukaryota > Viridiplantae > Streptophyta > Magnoliopsida > Solanales > Solanaceae > Solanum > Solanum acaule. Next base: position 30,597 of record JAJOOR010006799.1, on the reverse strand, counting down.
TTGAGTTTTGAGTTGAGTAAAGAGTAACGAATGAATTTCATTTTCTTCAAAAGACTATATGGGAACTATGTATTCCCAAAGAGTAAATCTTTTTACATTTAAACAAGAAAGGAAACATTGATTTCCAAAAGAACCTTTGAGCTAGTTTTGAGTAAAGAGTAAATGTTTTCACATTGAGAGGAAACACTGATTTCCAACAGAGCCCTTGGGCTAGTTTTGAGCAATTATCTCAAACCACAGAAAGAGTTATGATTTTAAACATATGATCTAGTTACATATTGGGAGTAATATTGAGCATCGATTTAGGGACAAGTTGAGTTCAGATAATTCATGGTCTCCACAAACCGTGTAGCCAACATGGGTAGAATATGGTCATACTTTTTAGATGATTCCTTAGTGATTTTTAACATATACTAGTGGATCCACTTAGTAGTTAGGTTCTATACCCCCGGCATAGGACTGCCCTGGTAGCGTGAGGCAAAATGTTGTATCATCACATAGCTCATAGTAATGGTTGTCGGTTAAAGAAACTCCCACAGAGATATTTTGTATTCTTATATACACAGAGATATTTTGTATTCTCATATACACAGAGTTATTTTGTATTTTTCATATACACACAGAGTTTATATTGTATCCTTGCATACAAACTGAGCTACTATTGTATTCTTCAATACACAAAGTTGTTATACACATGTTTTTAAAGCTTTTCTTTATATTGCATTTATATTATTACTTTATATTGAAATGAGTTGAGTTGGGTTGAGAACAGGTATGTTCCTTTCAAACTTATGTCTTGTTTTAGAATTCCCCACGCATGCTTGTACATTCAATGTACTGATGCCATTTGGCTTGCATCTTTTATGATGCAGATACAGGTAACCAGGATTAGCATCCAACGCATCGTTTATCTAGTTAATCTTCAGAGTTGTTGGTGAGCCTTCTTGCTTCCGAAGGATCTTTTTTTTTTTTTTTTTCAGTATTCTAGTTCATTAGGATGTCGTGGGTATTGTCCCGGCATCTATCTCAGTTGTTAGAGGCTTTATAGACAGTTAGTTATTGTTAGTTCATGAGTCTTTCCATTTCCATTCAGTTATGTTGAGACTTGAGTTACCGCTTTGGCTAGTGAATGTTTATTTATAAAACATTCTAAGTTATCTATTGAGCTTTTAGTTTACTTTTTAAAGTACTTTTATCATGATTAAGTCTTCCACTGAGTAGTAAGACAGACCAAGAATTCGCTTGGGGCCAGCAATTATTATCGAGTGCCAGTCCTGCCCAGGGTGTAGGCTTAGGGCGTGATACATAACTAATTACTGAGTCAAAACTAAGGACTCCAAATGAGAGTAAATCTGAACATGTAAATGGAAAGCAACCCCAAACAACTGAATACTGACTCTATGTATGAAAGCCTCTACAATTGATGAGCTGCTGGGAGAAGTCCCCAACTAACTCTAAAAAAATAATGAGAAGACTGAAAATAACTAACTAAACCAACCAAAAAAGAAACATCCTCGAACTATGAGGACTCACCACTGAAGCTGCTAGGGATACGCTGGAAATCGACCAAGCATGATCTGAATGATGAGTGCCTGAACCTACATCATAAAATGATATGGCGCAAAGTATGCGTCAGTACTTAAAATGTACTGAGCATGCAAGATATATCTACTAAGTTGAACAATATAATACTAAATATAGAAATAGACTGTACTGAAATGTAACTGAAAGTTGAGCTAAATGTAATGACCAAGCACTAATCATGTAACCAATATGTTGAACTGAAAATTGAAATTGATGCTGATAACATGTCAATGCAATGAGAGTATGACTATGGGAGCTAATATTAACAAACATAAACCTCACTAACTAAACGTGGAGTCCGATGTATACTCTCCATCGAGAGGATCCAATATACCTTGCCAGGGGTATAAAGGCATGATTGTGGTGTGATCACTAAAACTGATGCCCAATAGAGGGGACTTTTGAACCTACATTACCACGTAGTTTTGGGACTTTGAGGGTATGATAACCCTAGTCTAACTCAGTGCTAAGTCTACTCCCAACTGAATGAAAAGCTAAAATGCAACTAAAATACTGAGTAACTCAAAATACTAACATGCTATTTGGGAATGCACATAAATATACTGAAAGATATGACATTCAAATTCTAAAGCATGATTTTCGAACTAATTTGTCTATTAAGTATATTTCATGAAATATTGATGATGAATACAAACTAGGATTCTGAGTTCTATACATGGGATTGCATTAATTCTTTAAGAAAATAGGTAATCAATGCAATCGAACTATATGAACTAACTTTCAACGGATTCCCAAGGTTTTGGAAACCCAAGGTCTAAACAATTTATGAGAACTTTAAGGAATTGACTGAATTCTAGGGATCTAATGGGTGAAAGGAAATCACTAGTGAAATTCCACATACCTGGCGATGAAATCTACGGAGAAATCCTTTGGATATCGAGGTTGAACTTGAAGAAGACCTCTGCTTGTTCTTGGGAAAACTATCGCCTCTTTTCTCTTCTTTTCATTCTAAGTTAGGTGATTTTAGGAGAATGAGGGGATTAGGTAGTTTCTGACTAGTTTACTAAGATTAGACTAAGTAAAATGACGTAGTTTAAGCATTAAATGACATAGTTTAAGTACCAAATGCATAGGAGCAAAGACCGATGCGACCATGACTTAAATGTTGCCGAACTGACTTCAAGAGGGGCTTCACGGGACATCATGATCATGATGGTCCATCTAGCGGAAGATGCCCTACCCGATAGGGGTTCACTAAAATGAGCATAACTTTTTACTCATCGATTGGAATTAGGCAAACTCAGTGGCGTTGGAAAGAGGATTTAAAGATCTTTAATTTGATAGGTCATGGTCCACCTAATTGATTTTGTGCTGAAAGATATGACCGTTTAAAGTTGACCCTAAACTCTAAATCTAACAAGTCACCTCACAAACAACTTTACGATTCGTGTGGAGCTCCACAAACTGTTTATACGTCTGTGGTGCTTAACCAATGACTTTGAGGGTGAAACCTAACTTAAAAGCTAATGAATTGACTTCAAGATAGGCTTCACGGGCCGTCATGAGCACCACGACCCGTCAAGTGGGTCGTGAAGATTCTTTGCCCGACATGGCTTCACTAAACTGAGCATAACTTTTTACTTCAGGCTTGGAATTAGGTAAACTTGGTGGAGTTAGAAAGAGGACTCAAATACCTTTAATTTGATAGGTCATGGGCCACCTAATTCATTTTGTACTGAAATATATGATTATTTGAAGTAGACTCAAACCTCAAAGTCTATCAGGCCCCTTTCACAAGCCACTTCGTAGCTCGTGTGAAGCTCCACGGATTGTCTAGTGGTCTGTGGTATTTCACAGTAGCCATGGTGGTTCTGTGTCCCCCTCACAGACCACTTCACGGCCTATGTGGAGCTCCATGGGCCGTTTAGTGGTCCGTGGTCTTTTTCCTTTTGTTGGGTGCACAACCATAAGCAGGGTGACGGGTCGTGGTCATCTTCATGGCCCGTGGACCCCTTCTGTGGATTGCCCTCCTCTCTTGTTCAATCTTAGTTCTAATTTTTTGATGTGTTACAATATCTCCCCCTTGGGGTCATTCATCCGCGAATGAAGTCTAAACAAGGTGAGTTTGGAGGAAAGAGCTAAAATCCCTACCAATTGAATATTAGAAACTGATATCTAACTGAACTGAGTTTCATTAACATGCAAATATGCTTAAATGCAAGGATAACTGAGGGAACAAGATACCGATTCTGAATTACACAAGAGTAAACTGAGAGATTGGAGGGGACCTATTACCTCAACCTGAAACGAAATTGGAAGGAAAGAGGTGAGGATACTTGGCCATCATGGCTGCTTCTACTTCCCAAGTAGCGCTCTCTACAGACTGACTCTTCCACAACATATGTAATTGAATCAAATCATGCATAATAATATCAAATAATAACAATTGAATCATAATAGAATAAAACCATGAAGATTTGACATGAAACCCTAGAAATTGGGTGAAATTTAAAAAGAGAATTGAGTATCCTTTGGGACCCAATGGATGAAAGAAATCCATTGGTGAAGTTCCCACATATCTTGGTGATCAAAGAACTAGAGAGTAGATAAGAAACCTTTAAGCCCTGAAGACCCTACCCTTAAGAGCTTTAAGAGAATTAAAGAGGATGCACTTGGAAGGATTTTGGGATTTGAGTGAATGTGAGGGAATGGGTAGCTTTATAAGAGTCAAATCATTTGCATGGTCTTATAATAGTATATAAATGATGTAGTTTAGAAATTAAAAGGATAGGAAATGACTCAATTAACCCTGAATTATAATTGTCGGAAGGGTTCTACTGCTTTGACCTAAGGTCCATAAGAATTTCTATGGACCATCCTGGTCAGTCATAGGGTCGAGTACTGGAACCCAAAATCCTGAACATTTTCCACGGACCTCCTCTACGATCATCGCAACTTCTACAATTCATAGAACCCAATTTCTATAAATCTTCCAAGTCCAACATCCTTTCTTTGGGCATTGGTCTATGACCCGTAGACACTTCAATGACTCATCATGTTGAACCATAGACCTTCATCGGAGACTTGACATTTTCCAAAATCTTACTCAACTTCTACGACTTCTTTCTACGATCTATAGAACCTTCTATGAACCGTAGACAGGCCTCGTAAACCTGTACCAATAACCAAAAATCTGCAACTCCTTTCCAAATTTAACTTCCAATTTTTGAGGTATTACAAGTACATTAGAGGCTTCATAGGTGATTCAGTTTAATTATAGATTTCATCATTATTTTACAAACAGATGCATATCATACAAATTTCAAATTTTTGACTATAAAAATATTGAGTCCACAAGGTAATATATAACACCTGAAACTTGGTAAGTTGAATTGTGAAAGAAGAGTTGCAGAATTGGTTGCTAGTGCAGGTTGTACAAAAACACTTACGGACTGTACAAGGTCCTACGGTCTATACAAGGTCCTACGGCTTGTATGATTCTGGTCACATAAACGGAGTTGAGAAATTGAAAAAATGTCAAGTCCCATATGAAGGTCTACAGACTGACAAGATGGTCCATAGAAACCTCCACGAGCCGTAAGAAGTGTAAGTAGATGAAGATCAATAGTTAGTAATTTTAGGTGACTTCATGACTACAATTGAAACTACAAACCATACAAGGTCCTACAGTCCGTAGCCCAGGGTACAAGGAAAGTGGTTTGGACTCAAAGGTTTTTTTGGACTAGGGGTTCTACATGATATCCCTACAGTAAAAAGTTCAATGACCAGTAGGAAGGGTTTCTTGGTTTTTGATTGAAATATTGGTCTCCAAATTTTGTTCCACGGATAACCATTACAATCCGTAAAAGTTTGTAGTAGGGATGGGGATAAATATCAAGAAATTGAAAAAATTAAATCGAACCAATTCGGTTATTCAGTTTCGGTTCTTCAGTTTTTTGATTCGGTATCAGTGTTATTTTTCAAAAGTTCAATTCTTCAGTTTGGTATTCGATGTAAGGGTCTCAGAACTTCGGTGCACTGAAGAACTGAACTTTTATTAAAAAACTTAAAAAATAAAATTAATATAAGTGAGATCATAAAATATTATTATTTTGTAGAGGTATTATTTAATCGATAAATTAATACTTATTAATTTAAAGAGTGTTTAGAGATTCAACCTTGTAATGCTGGAATAATAGGAACCTTCATGATGTATAATCACAACATATTTTATCTTAAGATATTTGAAAGTTATGATGTAGGACAAATAGATCCAGGAAAGAATAACATTTTGGATGCTATCAATTTTGCAATCCCGATTCGGGAACAAATGTTCAGCAAGAAATAATAGCAAATTGTTTCAATACTGTAAAATTCATTGGGGGAATGAAATCTCAGAAAATTTGAATGAACCCACTCGTGAAAACATCATTCATGAAAATGAGGTCATGATTATGATCTCAGTTACCGCAATGAAATGAACGTCAATAACTTGTTGGATTATCTGGATGAAAATGATACATGTTCAAAGGTCTAGAGCTTAGAAGAAATTGAGGATATCATCAGAAAAAACAATGTTGTTGATGAAGTTGATAATTGATACAATACCTTCGGAACTAGTGACACATAAGGAAACACTTATCACATCTAGAACTCTTCACAATTTTATAGTGCAATTCGAAAATACAACACCAAAACTTTTGGATGCAATAATAAAAGTTGGATGAATTTCAACTAGAATTAAATTTTAAGAAAAAATAAACCACTATAGAATCATATTTCATTAAATTGTCTTAGATATATTTGTACTTTAAAGAAATATTAATTTATAATATTAGTGGGATCATATATTTATATAGGGGTCTCCTAAAAATATATTATCTTATTATCTTATTGAAATGTATGATTTTTCCACTGGCCCAAGTTGGGAACAGAGAAAAATATTATCTTAGAGACATTATTAATTTACAGAGTATTAATTTGGTGATGTTTTACTGTATATATAATATGGGCATTCTCTTAACTAAAAATAAAAAAATCAAGTAACAATTAAATCATTCATAAACATATCAAAGTAGCAACAAATGTATAATTCAATACTTAACTTCAAATATTAATTCCCAAAAGGAACCAAAACATATTTTTATCAATGTACATTATGTAAAGGAACCTGTCTCCGTCCTTATTTTTTTTAGAAGTACTTGGAAGCATAATGTTCTTGACAAAGCTAATTATAGTCTTTTAGTTAGCATGATAAATGTTCCATGGTGAGACACATCATTCCTTAACATACTTTTAAATTTGCGGTATCTTATACTTTGATTTTGTCCTCATTTTATTTTACATTCGCACCGAAAACGGATTTGAAAACACAAAACTAAATCAAAGGAAAGTAGAAAATATTGAACCAGACTGAATTAGTTTGGTTTGGTATATGGTGCACACTTTTCTAAAACCGAAGAACCAAATCTAAGTTTGATAAATCGAAGAACCGAACGCTCACCCCTAGTTTGTACGGACCATAGGTCGGTCCATAGAGTCCCTCCGCAATTTTTGAGTCGGGGTTATTTGAGTCTTTTCATATCCTTTTAACTCCAAAAATATATCATTTTGGCCCTAAAACTAAGTCCTATAACTGATTTACTCTTCAAAATCTATGCATTTCCTCTCATTCAGTCAAAACTCCAAATTTCTCTCAAGTTCTCTTCTCCAAATTCTCTCCAAGGCTCTGAAGGAATTTTCTAGGGTTCTTCAAGCTTCAGGATTCTTCTTGCAATTTTAAGGCTTTAATTACCCAAGGTATGTGGGAAATTCATCAATGACCTTCCATCTATTGAGTCCCAAGAAATCCTTAATTCTCCTTTAAGATTTCATCTAATTTCTAGGGTTTGTATATGATTCTTCGTGGGTTTAATTAATTATGTTTCAATTGATTATATTTAATCTTGTTCTTCATGATTTGATTCAAATTACATGTTTTCAATGTCTTTCTTATAAACCAATGTGATATGCTTATTTTGACCATGAATTGAGTTGTGAAACTATGCATGCATAAAGGAATTGTAGTGACTACGATTCTAGGTTACTTTCGATTGAAATATTCTCAATGCGAAAGATTTTCATGAATTAGCCACTTTCTATTGAAGTGTGTTTTTACTATGAAAAGATTATCATGATTTAGATGCTTCCGATTAAGTGTTTTCTAAACATTGATTATGTTATAAAATCATGATATTTAAAAGAGCTATTCTTATGATTTTTTGGAGTCTTTATAATTAAGTTTGTGTTACTAGATTCTCACCATTTCAAAGACTAAAGAGATTTTCACTTTAAGATTTCCGTTGGGAGTTTCCTTAACACCAAGTGAATTTAGGCAATTCTCAAAATACTTGAACTATGTGCCCTCGTAGGATGTCCCGATTAGACAAGCTAGCTAGTGGATCCACCTAAGAGTTGGTGTTACTAGATTCTCACCATTTCAAAGACTAAAGAGATTTTGACTTTAAGATTTCCGTTGGGAGTTTACTTAACACCAAGTGAATTTAGGCAATTCTCAAAATCCTTGAACTTTGTACCCTTGAAGGATGTCCCGATTAGACAAGCTAGCTAGTGGATCCACCTAAGCTTTAGAACATGGTCCTACCTTGGCAAGTAGGACAATCATTTTTAGATGTGGGAGTAAGAAACCAGAATCCATGTTATAGCTCACATGATCTATATTGGTTAAAGTTAAACACTCCACAAAATATATGATTCTCTTATTTAGCTTATGTTTTTATACATATATTATGATAATTCTAAATTGTATTGACCTTGTTTCCATGATTTATAACTTTAGCTTATCATGATTTGATATGTTTTACTTGGTCACGTGTTATGATGTTTTAGCTTATCATACTATCATGCTTATGTTATTATGAATTTCCCTCATATTCAGTACATTCAAAGTACTGACACATGTATCTCATGTGTCTATATTGTTTCATAATACCATCTAGTCGTGGCTAGTTGGATTGCTCAATATTTGCTAGTGGATTGATGAGTCCTCATGGTTTGAGGGCATAAACATTATCAATATTTCATTGCTTTCTATCATTTCAATTTCCAGATATTTGTGAGCTAAGGGTTTTGTCCAAGCCACACTATGATTAGTAGAGGCTTTCGTCAAACATAATAGATGTTCTGTTTATTCAGTCATATACTCTAATTTTTGGTATTTTCTATATTGTTAAAGATTTTGAGACTTATATCTCATTCTCTTATGTTACTCTTTTATGTTGTTTATCATAGTGTAATACTTATGTCAATTGGCTTGTTTAGGGTCTCTCAGTGTCCTATTCACTATGATGGTGATATCATTGTTCAAAATGGCTCAGAATTGTCTTTTGATTTAGATATGAATGCTAAGCAAGATCTTGATTCGATTATGGTTGAGTTGAAGAAAGTTGTTACTGAAAAAAGTCATTGAGGCTTTCTCCCAAGGGGGAGATGATATGCTTCGTTACCAAGGTCAGTTATGTGTTCTGAATTATGATGAATTGAGGAAATAAATTTTATTAGAATCTCATAATTCTCGATATTCTATTCACCCAGGAGCCACCAAGATGTACTATGACTTGCGGGAGGTCTATTGGTGTAATGGGAAGAAGGAGGATGTAGTGGAGTTTATGGCTATGTATCCTAATTGTCAGAAAGCAAAAGTTGAGCATAAAAAATCGAGAGGTTTGGCTCAAGACATTAGTATTCTTATTTGGAAGTGGGAAGATTTGAATATGGACTTCATTACGGGTTTACCTCATACTCGTCGATAGTTTGATTCTATTTGGGTTATTGTGGACAAAATGACTAAGACATGTCATTTTCTTCCAGTGAACACCTCATTTGCAATGGACATTGGCTTCCGCCAACAGTGAACTATTAAGGATCGCATCCCGCGCATATTCTACATTATAGCCTGCAACTGATTCAGCTTCCGCTTCTGGGAGATCAAACGGAGCTAGGCTATATATTCAGGAAATAGTATAGTTGCATGGAGTGCTTTCATCCATTATTTCTGACCGAGGTACTCAGTTTACATCTAAATTTTGGAGGTTGTTTCAGAAAGGTCTTGGTACTCAAGTGAATCTTAGTACGACTTTCATCCTCAGACCGATGGTCAAGGTGAATACACCATTCATACTTTGGAAGATATATTAAGAGCTTGTGTGATTGACTTTAAGGGTAATTGGGATGATCATTTTCCTTTGATTGAGTTTGCTTATACTAATAGTTACCACTCAAGTACCAAAATGGCTCCATTTGAGGCTCTCTATGGTAGGAGGTGTATGTCTCATATTATTTGTTTGAAGTTGGTGAGGTCACTTTGATACGGCCCGAGTTGGTTCATGAGGCTATGGAGAAGGTTCGACTTATTAGAGAATGGTTGAGAACGGCTCAAAGTCGACAAAAGTTTTATGCCAATGTTAGAAGAAGAGAGCTTGAATTCCATGTTGATGATTAGGTTTACTTAAAAATTCCACCTATAAAGGGTGTGATGAGATTTGGAAAATATGGAAGCTTAGTATTTGTTATGTAGGCTCATATTAGATTTTAAGGTATTTCGGTAAGGTAGCCTATGGGTTGGATTTGCCTTCCGAGTTGGCATCGGTGCATCTGATATTTCATGTTTCATTGTTGAAGAAATGTATAGGTGATCCTACTTCTATTATGTCATTGGAGAGTGTTGATGTTAAAGAAAGTGTTTCTTATGAAGAGGTTCCGATTGAAATCTTGGATCGTCAAGTCCAAAATTTGAGAAATAAAGAAGTTTCTTCCCTGAAAGTACTTTGGAGGAATTAATTAGTTAAGGATGCTACTTGGGAGAACGAAGCCAATATGATGTCTTAGTGTTCTCATCTCTTTCCTTGCATTCCCATTCTAGCTTGAGGTATTAGTTCCTCATGTTTGCTCTTTCGGATTCATGCTTTTTAGCTATTCTCGTGTCTCCATATGCATGCATGTTCATGAAAACTTGATTTTAAGTTATGTTTTAGCTTGGGGTCGATTACTCTTTGTTTATGTGCATTTTGATGTGATTTATATTGATGTTTGGTTGTTAGATCTCTTTCCCTACTCTATTTGTGTTAGCTTGAGTCCCATTCGAGGATGAATATTTCCAAGGGGGGATATTGTAACACCTCGGAACTTGGTAAGTTGAACTTAGAAAGAAAAGTTACAAAATTGGTTGTTGGCGTAGGTTGTACAAAACCACCTACGGACCGTACAAGGTCCTACAATCCGTAGGAGGGTGGTCGTGGAAATGAGTTGAGAAATTGGAAAAATGTCAAGTCCCAGATAGAGGTCTATGGACCGATAGGATGGTCCCCAATACAGCATACATCCTGATTCACAACAATCAATTTTATCAACCGGCAAACCCAAGTTCCGAACTAGCTTTTTTGTCTGGTAATAGCTATCAAGCACCATGTTATCTTCAGGTAAAGCATCTTTCAACAATTGTGTCATTTGATTATAACCTCTTTGTGACATATTGTTCTCCATTTTAATATCCAACATACGAGAAACAACTGCAAGTTGAGAAAGGGAAGAACCAAGATATAATTTTGCATTAGCAGCCTGTACCAAATCATAAAATTTTTGAGACTCGGGATTAAGCTCCTCCTCCATTGAAGGATTAGGATCCTCCTCCATCGAACCATGGTCGAAGTTTGGACCAGTTGTATCCAAAACCATTTGTCGATATGGATTACCATATCCTGATTCAAATTGAGGACCACCATTTAAATCATTACCAAAAGAAATCTCCCTGATCAACTCTTTTTCCCCTTGATGTTTCCAAACAAAATAGTTCTCAACAAATCCAGAATAAAGAAGATGATATCTAATGGTTTCAACATCCATGTATTTAATATTGTGACATTTTTTACATGGACATATAATGTTGTTACCACTCATGCGATTTTGTTGAGAACATACAAACTGAATAAAGTTATTCACAACGATGACGAAACTAGAGTTTATATCCCCTCGACCATCCAACCTCTCATACATCCAATGACGCTCTAGATTATTCATGTTCCTAATAATGTTGAAATAAACAAAATAATTAGAAATCCTATTTTTGTAATTTATACTACCAGGATAACCGCTAAAGGAAATATTATATCATTCACCTTTTAGTTATATAAAATAAAAATAAATAAAAAATAACACATACATTTATCGTTCTTCATAGTAAGGGTTAACAAAATTTTAACTAAAAACAAAACAAAACCTTTCAACTGTAATAAAATAAAGAAAAAGATTAACTTTAATTGCAAGAAGAAAATAGAGAAGGAATAACTACCGTAAAAGAAGAAGTAAAAGTTTGTTTTCACTTATCTTTGATATCCTACATTGCATACCCTTTTATAGGGAAAATATTACTTGGATAAGTGATGTTGCTACAGTAAGAGGTGGGTCCCATGACATCCACATATTTACAATACTCCCCCTTGGATGTTCATGGAATATATATATATATATATATATTATTTATAATACGCATTGTTGCTGCCTCATTAAAAATCTTACCAGGAAAACCCAGTGGGATAAAACCTTGGTTAAGGGAAAAAGAGTGCAACACGTATTTACTCCCCCTGATGAACACATTACGTAATATTTTGAAGATGACACATTCCGATCTTTTATCTCAGCTTCTCAAAGAATGAAGTTGGTAATGCCTTGGTGAACATTTCTGCTAAATTATCACTGGAACGGACTTGTTGAACATCTATTTCTCCCTTCTTTTGAAGATCGTGAGTAAAGAAGAATTTTGGTCAAATATATTTTTTTCTATCTCCTTTGATATATCCTTCTTTTAGTTGAGCTATACATGCAGCATTGTCTTCATATAATGTTGTTGGAGCATCTCCTTTTAAAGAAAGACCACATGTTTCCTGGATGTGTTGGGTTAGTGATCTTAACCACACACATTCTCGACTTGCTTCATGTATGGATATTATCTCTGCATGATTTGAAGAAGTAGCAACCATAGTTTGTTTTGTTGAACGTCATGATATAGCTTTACCTCCACATGTAAATAAATAACTTGTTTCAAATCGACCTTTATGTGGGTCAGACAAATATCCTGCATCTGCATAGCCAATTAATTGTGAATCAGATTCCTTTGAATAAAATAGTCCCAAATCAATAGTCCCTTGAAGATATCTAAATATATTTTTAATACCATTTCAGTGTCTTCGTGTTGGGGAAGAACTGAATCTAGCTAATAAATTTACAGAAAAAGATATATTTGGTCGAGAATTACTAGCAAGGTACATCAATGCACCAATTGCACTAAGCTATGGTATTTCAGAACCAACAAGTTCTTCGTCATTTTCATGAGGTCAAAATGGATCTTTATTAATCAAGTGATCTCACAATCATTGGGGTACTTAATGGATGTGCTTTATCCATGTAAAATCTCTTTAAAATATTTTTAGTATATGTTGATTAATGAATAAATACTCCATTTGTAAAATGTTCAATTTGTAGACCCAAACAAAATTTTGTTTTTCCAAGGTCATTCATTTCAAATTCCTTTTTCAAACATTCTACTACCTTTAATAGCTCTTCGCGAGTTCCAAGGATATTCAAGTCATTAACATATACAGCTATAATGACAGCTTCAGATCCAGACTTTTTAATAAATACACAAGGACAAATTGGGTCATTCTTATACCCTTCTTTTAATAGATATTTGCTAAGGTGATTATATCACATGTGTCCTGATTGTTTCAATCCGTATAAAGATTTTTGAAGTTTTATTGAATAACTTTCCCGAGAATCCTTATATATTTCAGGCATTTTTAATCCATTAGGAGTTTTCATAAATATGTCGTTGTCTAGTGAGCCATATAAATAGGCTGTAATGACATCATCAGATGCATGTCAAGTTTTTCATGAACTGCCAGATTTATAAGATACCTGAAAGTGTTTGCATCCACCACGGGAGAATATGTCTCCATATAATCAATATCAGGTCTTTGCGAAAATCATTGTGCCACAAGTTGTGCTTTATATCTCACTACTTCATTTTTCTCATTTCGTTTTCGCACAAAGACCCATTTGTACCCCACTGGATTTATACCTTCAGGTGTTCGGACTATTGGTCTGAAAGCTTCGCGTTTTTCAAGCGAAGCTAATTCAACTTATATTGCATCTTTCCATTTTGGCTAATCATTTCTCTGTTTACATTCATCGACAGATTTTGGTTCAAGATCCTCATTTTGTTGCATTATTTCCATAGCAACATTATAAGCAAAAATATTGTCGACAATGATATCATTTCAGTTCCATATTTTTTCTTGATGAGACATAGTTTATTGAGATTTCTTCATTATTTTCAGGCGCCTGAACCTCTTCCAAGGTTTCATCAATTATTATGTCTTTCTACTCTTCTTGAGCAGGTTCTTTCATATTATGACCATCTTGATCATTAGCTCCTTTTCTTTTTCGGGTATTTTTATCTTTGGAACCGATTGGTCTACCACGTTTTAAGTGTGGTTTAGACTCATTTATATTAATTAATTGTTCTATTGGGACGTCAACTCGAATTGGAGCATTAGCAGCTGGAATATGAGATTAGTAACTCTTGGTAGGTCAGTGAATGCATCTGGCAGTTGATTTGCAATATTTTGCAAATGGATTATCTTTTAAACCTCTTGTTCACATTTGTTTGTACGAGGAAATAAATGAGATAGTGATAATGCATTCCAATCTATTTCCTTTTCAATTGCTTATTTTCTCCACCTAATATTAGGTATACTGATTCATTAAAATGGCAATCAGCCAATCTTGCCGTAAATAAATCTCCAGTCATAGGTTCCAAATATTTTATAATAGAAGGATATTCATACCCAACATATATCCCCAACCTTCTTTAGGGACCCATCTTTGTACGTTGTAGTGGAGTAATTGGAAAATATACCGCACATCCAAATATTTTAAGATGAGAAATGTTCGGCTCTTGACCAAAAGCCAATTGAATGGGGAGACTTTATGATAACTTGTGGGTCTGATCCGCACAAGACTTGCTGCATGCAAAATAGCATGACCCCATAATGAAATGAGAAGTTTTGTTCTCATAAGCATTGGTCTAGCAATTAATTAGAGACGTTTAATCAATGATTCTACTAGACCATTTTGAGTATGAACATGAGCAACCGGATGCTCAACTGTTATCTCAGATGATATGCAGTAATCATTAAAAGCCTGAGATGTAAATTCACCAGCATTATCAAGACGTATTTTCTTAATTGTATTATCTGAAAATTGTGCTCTTAACTTTATTATCTGAGCGAGTAATCTCGCAAATGCCACATTGCTTGTTGATAATAAGCACACATGTGATCATCTTGTAGATGCATCTATTAAAACCATATAATACTTAAATGGTCCACATGATGGGTGAATGGGCCCACATATATCACCCTGTATACGTTCTAGAAATGCTAGAGATTCAATTTCACTTTGATTACTGATGGTCTAGTAATCAATTTTCCTTGAGAACATGCAGTACAAGAGAATTCCTTAAATTGAAGAATCAAAGAGTGTCCATGTGAACTCTCAATTATTTTGCGCATCATATTAGAACCGGGATGGCCCAACCAGTCATGCCAAATAATAAAATCATTTGATTTAGTAAACATTCTGTTTACTATGGCATGTGTTTCAACCATGCTAATACTTGTGTAGTATAAGCCGGATGAAAGAGCGGGTAACTTTTCAAGTACACATCATTATAGTAATATAAAGATATTCATTATTTTCATCACTTGTAGTCTCAATATGATAGTCATTTTGACGAATGTCTTTGAAACTTAATAAGTTACTTTGAGACTTACTACAATATAATGCTTCATCGATTGTCAAATTCGTTCCTCCGATAAGTATTAAGTTAACCTTTTGGAGCTTTCTATTAATTTTGTACTACCAGATATTGTATTCACATTAGCTTCTTTCATAATTAAATAAGAGAAATATTTCTTATCTCTTAAGATAGTATGTGTTGTGGCACTGTCTATAAGGCATATATTATCATAATTGATTTTGGATTCAACTGATGACTGGGGAATTTCCATATTCTTCATAAAAATAAAAGATATTATAAGAACGTGAAAAACTAACAACATAAGAAACTTTAAGAAATTACACTAGAAATGTAGAAATTAGTAAGACAAAATGCCTTAGGAAAAATATTTAAGAAGAACGACATAGTAGTAAACATAATAGAAAATAACAACTATTCTTTTTCATAAGCTTATCCCTAGTTAGATGATCAGTTCTTCAATAAATATTCTCATAGAAGTCTTCAGCTTGCAAATGAGTAATATTTGGGAGGCCTTCAAAATCATCATCTTTATAAGCAAGATTTTCCTCAATATCATCATATTTATTTGAGGGAGTTGCTTCGTTATCATCATTCCGAAATGTCAAGTGTGCCTCCACATTATTATCTTTCCTTTTGAGAGAGGCTTGATAAAGTTTCACAAAATGATCAGGCGTACGACATTCACGTGCCCAATGACCTTTCATACCAGATCGGTGACAAACATTGATTCTACCTCGAGAAGGACTATTTTGAGAAACTTTGTTACTCTCATGTTTCTTTCCACCATAATGACGATAATTATTTTGTCCTCTACCACGTCCTTGTCCACAACCATGGCCACGACCACAACCACATCCACGAGAATTATTTTCTCTTGATTCAGATTGATTATGTGTTACTACAACATTCGCTTCAGGGAATAGAGCAGACCCAGTGGGACGGGCTTCATGATTTTTCATCAACAAAGTATTATTCTGCTCAACCACAAGTAGGCATGTAATTAATTCAGAATATTTCTTAAACCCTTTTTCACGGTATTGTTGCTGTAACAACTCATTTGAAGCGTGAAAAGTGGAAAAAGTTTTCTCAAGTAAGTCATCATCAATGATAGTATCTCCACAAAATTTTAATATGGAACTTACTTTATGAATAACAGAATTATACTCAGTTACAATTTTAAAATCTTGAAATTGAAGGTGTATCCACTCGTATCGAACTTTTGGTAACACTGTAAGTTTTAGGTGGTGATACCGATCCTTCAAATTAATCCATAATTCAAGAGGGTCTTTCATAGTTAAATATTCAGTTTTTAATCCCTCATGAAGATGATGTCGGAGAAAAATCATGGCCTTCACTTTATCCTGACTTGATTCTTTATTTTCTTGTTTAATAGTTTCACTAAGACATTTGGCGTCAAGGTGAATTTCAGCATCAAGGATCCAGGATAAATAATTTTTTCCAGTAATGTCAAGTGCCACAAACTCAAGCTTTGATAGATTTGACATGGTAAAAACTAAAAAAAAAAAAAGATGAATTAGAAATAACAAAGTTAACTAAGACTAAAATGTTGAAGCAAATAAATAAATATATATATAGATCCTTAATAGACCCTTAACATATGTTCATATAAAAATAAGTTGGTTATTAGTTAATGTAACCATAAAAAGAAGGGATAATGGTCTGAAAAATACCCCAACTTTGGCCGAAATTGTTGTTACGATACCAAACTTTATGGAGGATCTATTACCCCCCTGGACTATTTAATAGTGTATTTTTTTACCCCTTAAACTATTTAATAGTGTATTTTAAAGGTATATATATACGTGGACACGTGGACACATTACTATTTATAATTTTGCACTATTTTTTATGTCCACGTGGACAAATATATATGTTTAAAATATGGTATTAAATAGTCTGGGGGGTAATATGTCCTCATTAAAGTTTGGCATCGTAACAACAATTTCGGCCAAAGTTGAGGTATTTTTAAGACCCTTATCCCTAAAAATAATGATAATACATAATACTTAAATTTTGATGAGAAATTGCCAGGAATTAATTCTTCGTATGTAGCTATTTAGTTTTCCTTTATTTGTATGATAATATTTTATCTATTTTAAATCTACTGCCTTCTCAAAAATAAAATCTGCAATAAAAAAATACATTAAATAATAATTCTATTGCAAGTACATAACATTAGTTATAATAATATATAAGTAAAAGTTTATGTAGTGTCATATTCATGACTAGACCTTTGGACATTATTTTATTTATAATTTCTCATTTAAATAATTTTTCTTATTTTAGTAGGAATGTTGAGAATGAACCAAGCTTGAATCCCTATAAAAAGTCTGTCCCAACAATTTAGCCTGAAAAGAAAAAAAGTGGGATAGAAGTTAAGTTTCTATTGAATTGAGTAAGATCCTTTTGAATAGAAGATGCCCAAGAAAAAGAATTCTTTAGAGTAAGATCAAAAAAATGCGGATTTCCCTATTGATTAACCTCTGAAGCAGATAAGATCCAAAGAAGTCTATACCTGCAGATGAAAGAGGAGCTTCTACGAAAAAATGATATTTTTCAAGTATAGTTGCCCCTCTTTGATTTGTCTATGATTTCCCCTTTTTAACAAATCAATAATCCTTAACACTCTGTTTGGATCATGGTTACCCATTGTTTCATAATGTATTGTATGATTGATACAATGTTTGGCTAGACTGTATTGTTTGTTGTTGTTTAATAACATTTTTATTGTTTGGTTTGACTGTATCGTATTGTATTGTAATTTATAAATTTACTAAAATATCATTAATTATTCTAGGGTAGGAGGTTTGACTAGAATTAAATAATATAATGTAAAGGGTAAAATAGTATTATGAAATATTATGTAAAGATATAATTGGAAAAAGAAATTAAGTAACAATGGAAACACACCAAATTGGTTGTTCCATAAAATGGGGGTTTTCATTGTTACATAACAACAGAATTTAACAATACAATACAATACAATCAAAACAAACATTGTAGGTATAGTAACGATACAATACAATACAATGGGTAACAATGATCCAAACAGAGTGTAAAAGATAACAGAAAGACAAATATGTTCAACCTTCAATTTCTTGATTTCTTAGTGTATTGTTATTGTAATATATACTCAAAATTCAAACGAAAAATATGGTGGCAATTTATTTATATATTACTTTAATATAAGAATAACTAAAAGAAATTGTATACATACTGGAGTTAATATAACCCCGTAAATAACAATAGAGTAAGATTATATTAAATAAAGATTATCAAACTAATTAACAAAAAAATAAATAGATAAATAAGCACTAACATGTAATTAAAGATATATAAGGCTATGTCTTATACCTGAGATAGAAACTTATTCGAAGAAAATTAGAGTCTCGTGCTGATAACGTGTAATAAAATAAAGAAAAAGATTAACTTTAATTGCAAGAAGAAAAGAGAGAAGGAATAAGTACTATAAAAGAAGAAGTAAAAGTTTGTTTTCACTTATCTTTGATATCCTACATTGCATACCCTTTTATAGGAAAAACATTACTTGGAGAAGTGATGTTGCTACAGTAAGAGGTGGGTCCCATGACATCCACATATTTACAACATCAACCTTAATGACCTTAAATTTTCTATAACAAGAACCCCAAAGAAATAACTTACATATTTAAACAAGTAAAATCTAGCATACAATTTGTCATTTATAACTTTCAATCAACTTGTTACTTTTTGTCTTATCATTTTTTGTAAATAGGTAATTTTATCAACCAAATAGAATATTGATGTACAAGAAAAAAAAACTAAGTACTGGACAATAAGCCTCAATATTTCAGCAAAATACTCATTCTTTCTTAATCTCTAAGCAACACAGATAACTACTTCAGAAAACACAAATAAATTCAATGTATCTTCTTGTTCTTATAAGTAGGATGAAAATAATTATATTTTGTAACCAACTAGCTATTTTAGCATAGTCTCTGCCGCCTCAAACACGGACATCATGAATAATCAGATTAGTAAGTTGCCTATAAATATGATTACACATATAGCTAACTAATATCAATTTTGGAGATGAATACATATGGCTGGACATTATTGTGAACAACTTAAATATTGCTATAACAAGTTAGCTCAAGTATTAATTACCTGACAAGAAATACAAGACACAGGTGCTTTTGTACCTTAAATTTCTTTTCCTTTTTCATTTTCTTCTCGATCTTCTCCTCCAGACACTTTTGTTTAGCTTGCTGGTGGTTCAGTTGTGGACTTCAAGAATACTTTTCTTCTCCTTTAGCTATTAAGAAGTTTAATCTTTAGTCCTACACATAATAATAGTAAAGTAATGTTTATTTCTAAAAAAATAAAATTATAATTTTATATATTGTGAGAGTAGTAATTAATATGTGAAAAGGAGACATGAAGGATGAAGGTATACATAGAGGGGGGCTACTGATACTATGCTATCAGATTAGTATTGATCAGTATTTTTACCACTACAAATCAAAAGCAAAATTAAATATAACAGGGGACTACTAATCATAGTTAATCAGATTGATACGAATCAGTACGATTATCAATGGAAATAGAAAGCAAAATAAAATATACCTATTCCTATAGTTATCAACTTTTTAGGTTACTACTCGCACTTATGACGTGAGATTATTTATAGTTATCTTTTAAATGATCTAATATGTAAAAGTTGTTATATATTAATGAAGGATAAATTGTTGTAAGTCAACTTACTCTGACAGAAACTATACTTGCTATCTACATATGTTCTCATTTCTTAAAGTTATCTTATTACTAGCTATAGAAATATTTGTTGCACAAAATACTACTTCTAAGCATGCTAGTTGGAATGTTAGGAAAATATTTGAAGCAAGGACATGGTGACCATTCCAGGAGAGAAAAGAAATGAGGTGATGTATCAGATCATACTGCACAAAAACTTTTTTCACTTTTCTCTCCCTGCCTCCTTAATCTAGCATAGACCATACAAATGCATCAGATCATACTGCACAAACACTTTTTATAATTTAACCAAACAAAAGAGGGAAGTAATGCAAACCTAGAAGAAAATCAAAGAAAAGTAGGATTGTAAGTTACACCTAAATGAGCATTAAATCAAACATATGAGAAAGATAAGAAATTAAACACTAAACAAGCAAACAATCTAGCATCTCGAGATAATATGAATTATCATAACATGAAAGAACTTGTAAATATAAGATTTATTTGAATCTATATCAGCAAGATTAATTTACATGCATGAAAGGTTCATTTGAATAACATTAAAGAAAATATTCACCAAGATTAAGTTGTAGTAAGTGATAACTTAATTATGATAAATCAGGACAAACTATTGATGCATATAAAAGTCAAATAGAAAAGGCCCACTAAAATCAATTTTTCTTAAGAGATAAATTGAATGAACATATCTTGAAGCCTATGAAAAAGATGAAATCTTTCTACACGATAAACTTGATAAATACACTTTTTAACTGAGAGTCTATAAAAAAACACCCTCTTTATGACAAAGTAGGTAAGGTCTTCGTACATCCTACCCTCCCTAGATCTCTTAGGAAATTACATTGGATAAATTCTCCCTAGACATCAATTCATTCCATGGTTGGCGTTGCATCACAAACTATCCACAATCGATAGAATCACTAAATGGGGCATTCACGTTGATCCACAGTGTGTATTGTGCTTGACCACTGCTAAGGAAACACATACTCAATTATTTTTTTAATGTGATTACTCTAGGTATATCTGACAGTCCCTACTTGACTGATCATGTATAACTAAACAGATTGGGTCTTGAGAGGAAAAAGTGCATTGTCTAGAATCTCTTATCACACTTAGTAGACCAAAGACTAGGATATTATACTTTCTATTTGCTGCAACTGTGTACCATGTGTGGACTGAAAGGAACTATAGAAGATTTCAATACCAACAACAAGATAGGCAAGTAAAATTGAAGGAGATAGCACTACAACTTTATATCGTAGGTCAAAACAAGCTTAGAAAGAGGAAATGCCTAACAATGTTGAAATCAAACTCTCTCAAACAACAGTACAATAAATTAGAACGTACATACTATCAAATCTGGATGGAAGTACAATTAACAAACTTTCAATTACCACGGTAAACCAGGAAAATAAGATGAATCTGAATAAAATATAAGATTTCCTTTTTTCATATTGTGCTACAAGTATTACTACTTTTTTGTTTTCAATATGCATAGCATAAGCTAGTGACTAAATTTGCATTCTAGGAAAGGTGAATAAAATTCAATAGAACAAAAGAACATCTAGTAACTCTGGTAGAACCCTTCAGGCACTATTACAAACTCAACTAAAAAGACACGAACATAAATGAGGTCACAAGCATTACTATTAAATTAAAAGAGTATCACAATATCACACAATTCAACAAGCAGAATTCCCCTAACTTCATAAAAAAAAAACTACCAGAATCTCCTGACGAATTAAACTAAATACCTAGTAGATTCCCAGATGAATGAAAGCTATAACCAACTAAATTTTACATAAAAATCAAAGCATATGAAAAAACCCTAGAAGAAAGCAACTTTTCAGGCACATACCTTAAAAAATAGATTCACATTCCTAAAAACCTCAGAATAAAGCAACTATTTCTCTTTGTTGAAGATGGATTAAAGATTTAGGTACCGTGTGCTATAACAGTACCGATGGTCTCCAAGTCTCAAGTCTCTAACATAGTGCAATGGTCTTAACGAGAAGAGTGGAAAAATGGAAAAGTATTGATGGGTTAGCCAAAGGTCTCTCACAACGATGAATTAGACCTAACTCCTTGTTGAAGAAAGGTTAGGTCGATGTCTTGTTCCAGAAGAGAGGGTTTTGGAAGAGGGTTCTGGTAGAAAGAAAAATAAGACAATAGATATATCCCTAATATTTAATTGCTGGTGGCAAAGACTTTAGCTACGAAATATATGTATCTGTCGCTATGTATAAATTTGTTATTAAAGAATAAATAGCTAAGGACAATTTATTTTGTTGCTAAGAATTTTAATATATTTTTTTAGTTTAGTGGCTAATTTATTGTCCTTACATCCGTCGATAAAATTTGACAAAAAATACCCTCTTGCCTACGTCGCTATTTTCGTTGGCAAAATAAAGGCGCCAATTTTTAGCACCCAAATAAAGCAACAAATTTTGATTTTCGTCGCAAATTTTTTATTAGTGTGGATGCTTATATTATTTTTATTTATTTAGCAACATACACGTTGTTTCGTCGCTAATCTGTCATTATTCAGCGACAAAAATGTGATTGTCGCTAAACGCTGTTTTTTGTAGTGTTAGGGGTCATAGGAAGTGCCCATAGATGGAGATCCAGAGTTAGTGATTTTGGGTTACTTTAAGACTACGGTTGGGACTTCTGACCGTACAAGGTCCTACGGTCCGTAGCCCAAGGTTCGTGAAAAGTGGTTTGGACTTAAATGGTTTTTGGACCAGAAGTTCTACGTCAGGGCCCTACGGGCTGTAGAAAGTTCTATCAACTGTAGGAATGGTTTTGTGGTTTTTGGTTGAAATATTGGTCTCCTGTACTTTGTTCCACGGATGACCTAGATAGTCCGTAGAAGTTTGTACGGACTGTAGGTCGGTCAGTAGAGTCCCTTCGATAGTTTTTATGTCAGCGTTATTGAGTCTTTTTCTATCTTTTTAACTTCTAAACTATGTCATTTTGGCTCTATAACTAAGTTTTATGATTGATTTTACTCTTCAAAATCTACGCATTCCCTCTCATTCACTCAAAACCCTAAAGTTCTCTCAAGTTCATCTTCTCCAAATTCTCTCCAAGGCTCTCAAGGAAATTTCTTAGGTTCTTCAAGCTTCAAGTTTCCTTTTGCAATTCTAAGGCTTTAATTACCCAAGGTATGCGGAAAATTCATCAATGGATTCTTTTCCATCTATTGAGCCCAAGAAATCCTCAATTCTCCTTTAAGATTTCACCCAATTTCTAGGGTTTATATATTCTTCATGGGTTCGATTATGTCACGCCCCGAGCTACCCCCGAGACGCGGACACAGGACCTAGGATCACAAGTGACCCCAAGCTAACCCTGCTGGCATAATCATGAGCATACTAAATATAAACTAAGAAATAAAACTTATGTGGAAGCTAATAATAAGTAAATCTGAAATGATGGGGAATACCCATATACTAAAACTGAATATCAAATCTGAGAGTTTAATACAAAAAAAACATCACTAAGTTGAATCTAACTATGTCTGAAAATAGCCTCTAACTGACTAGAAATACTGGGACATGCCCCAGCTAAATCTAGTAAAACTGAAACTACACGACTGAAAATTGAAAGATAACATGACTATTGTCCTCGAAGAATAAGGACTCACCACTGATGTTGGTGAACTGGAGATCGGGAACCGATCTAAGCATGATCTGGATGCTGAGAACCTGAACCTACATCACGAGAAGATGTAGCACAAAGTATGCGTCAGTACTTGAAAGGTACTGAGCATGCAGGATAGAGTAACGCTGAAATAAACACATAACTGAACAAGCAATAAAGCAAGAGTATAATCTGAACATGATACATATATTGAATACTGAGCTAACTGAGTGCAATGACCAAATTTATAACATGCTGAGACTAAATACTGACTGTACTGAAATGTGGTCAATGCGATAGAGTCTGAATGAACTATGTGAGCTACTAATAACCGACAGTAAAACCACATAATCTAAATGTGGAGTCCGATGTATACTCCTCATCGAGAGGACCCAATATACCCTGCCACATGAATAGAGGCATGACTGTCGTGATCACTAAATGATGCCCACATAGGGGACTTACAACCTACGTGGCTCGTAGTTCTGGGACTATATAGGTGACTGACCCTAGTCCAACTCGGTATTAGGCTACTCCCAATAGATTAAATGATTAACACATTATGACTAAATTCTGTAATATACTGGATAGCTTAAAACTGACATGCAAACCAGGAATACACATTAATATACTGATAATGACACATTCAAAAACTGAGGCATGTATATTTGAAATAACTGAAATATCTGACATATCATGTGTAATTCAAGAACTAAAGAAATACATAGCTAGGGTTCTAAAATTTATGTTAGAAACCAAGTAATAACATGATAATCTGATTTGGAACATTTAAATAACTAATTCATGATAATCTGCTGAAGTTCTAGAAACCCTAGGTCTAGTTAATAATAGGGAATCAAGAATCTAACTGAATTCTAGGGACCCAATAGGCGAAAGGAACCCACTAGTAAAATCTCACATACCTGGTGACGAATTTCACAGAGAAATCTTTTGATTTTGGGGCTAGAACTAATGGAATCTTGCTGCGTTCTTGAACTAGGGTTCTTGACTTCTTTCTCCTCTTAGCGTTTTAATTTTTCTAAGTTTTGATGAATGATCTGACTTAAGGTAAGTTCTAGTTATGTTTCTAGGCTAAAGCTGACCAAAACCACGTAGTTTAGGGTTTAAACGACGTAGTTTAGGGGTCCAACACATAGGAAAAAGACCAAAAGACCCCTAACTTAAAAGCTATCGGAAGCCACCCACGAAGGGACCTATGGGCCGTAAGTCAACCTACGGTCCGTAGGTTTGGGTCGTAGGTCAAGTCTGCCCGACAAAGCTTCACTAAAACCATCATAACTTTTTACTCGGAGATGGGATTTTGGCAAATTTAGCGGCTTTGGAAAGAGGATTCAATTATCTATCATATAGAAGGTGATAGGCCACCAAATTCCTTTTGGGCTAAGAGTTATGACCATTTGAAGTTGACCCAATCATCAATTTCCCCCTAACTGGCTGCTGACCTTCACCAACGATCAGACCTACGGACCGTGGATCGAACGACAGTCCGTGCTGGTTGACCGTCGTTCGCGTTAGAGGCTGGGTAAATGGGGCCTTGATCCACGAACACAGACCACGGACCGTGGGTCGAGACTTAGTCGATTTTTTGAGCTGGGTTTGGGGAGGGGTTATAGTGGTGAACCACGGACCCACAACATGGGCCGTGGGTCAGACCATGGTCCGTGGGTGGAGACCGTAGGTTGCATCTGCAACTTCTGAATATCTGAAATCTGGTCTGCTTTCAGATACGGGGTGGTACAGATTAATTATGTTTCAATTGATTTTGTTTGATCTTGTTTTACATGATTTGATTGAAATTACACATTTTCAATGTCTTTCACATAAACCCATGTTGTATGCCTATTTTGACCATGAATTGAGCTTTGAAACTATGCATGCATAAATGTACTGTAGTGAATATGATTCTAGATTGCTTCCGATTGAAGTATTCTCAATATGAAAGATTTTCATGACTTATTCACTTTTGATTAAAGTGTGTTTTTACTATGAAAAAATTATCATGATTTAGATGCTTCCGGTTAAATGTCTTTTAAACATCGATTATGTTATAAAATCATGGTATTTGAAAGGAGCTATTCTTATGATTTTCTTGAGTCTTTATGATTAAGTTGGTGTTACTAGATTCTCACCATTTCAAAGACTAAAGAGATATGAATATGATATTTTGACTTAATGATTTTCATTGGGAGTTTACTTAACATCGAGTGGATTTGTGTGATTTCCATAGTTATTGAACTACATGCCCTCGTAGGATGTCCCAATTGGACAAACTAGCTAGTGGATCCACCTAAGCTTTAGAACATGGTCCTACCTTGGCAAGTAGGACAATCTCTTTTCGGTGTGGGAGTAAAACACCGGATTCCATGTTATAACTCATATGGCTATGCCAATTAAAGGTAAACATCCCACAAAAGATATGATTTTCTTATTTATCTTATGTTTTATACATATGTTATGATTCTTATATATTGCATTGACCTCGTTTCCATGATTTATGACTTTAGCTTATCATGCTTTGATATGTTTTACTTGGTTATGCATTATCATGTTTAACTTGCATGTTATCACGTTTATGTTATCATGCATTTCCCCATATTCAATACATTCAAAGTACTGACACATATATCTCTTGTGCCTATATTGTTTCATAATATAGGATTCGACGTTCCTCCATCTAATCTTGGCTAGTTGGATTGCTCAGTATTTTCTTGTGGATTAGTGAGTCCTCGTGGTTCGAGGGCATGACCATTATTAGTCTTTTATTGTTCTCAGTCATTTCAGTTTTCAGATATGATATTCATGAGTTGAGGGTTTTGTCCTAACCACACCTATGATTAGTAGAGGCTTTCGTCAGTCATAGTTTATGTTCTGCTTATTCAATCATATACTTTGATCTTGGTATTTTCCATGTTATTAAAGATTTTGAGACTTATATTTCGTTCTCTTGTTTTACTCTCTTATGTTGTATATCATACTGTAATGCTTATGTCAAGTGACTTGTTTAGGGTCTTTTCTATTCGCCATATCACGTTTAGGGATAGTTTGAGTCGTAACATAATAATAAAATTTGGGTACAATATACCTTTCTTAAATAGCCCCCAAAGCCTAGCTTGAGTGGCAAAAGGTGAAGGATTTGTGGCTTAGGTCGCAGGTTCAAGCCCCACACCATGCAAAGTAAAGCCCGATATTTAAGTGGAGAAGGGTAGAGGGACGGACCCATTATCCACCAAGTTTAGAATGTTGTGATTGATCCAAAGGGCGGATCACAGATGGATTTCTCGATTATCAAAAAAAAAAACTACCTTTCTTAAATATCACTTGTAAAATTCCACTAAATATGTTTTTATGGTTGTAAAGTAGATTCAAACCCAACTTTGTTTGCTCTAGTTGATTTTTGAGCAACTTTCACATATATCAAACATAAAAAATATATTTATATGTTATAGTTATAGTTTGCATAATTGCGCTCCATAACAAATTTTATGTTTGCTATGAAGCTTTTGATTTCTATAAATCGCTACAAACATCCAATTTTTTACAAATTGTTCAATTTTGTATAAATTCATTTATACATTGTAATTTTTATAATAAGATATGTATTTGTATAATTATAAGTGTATAAAATAGAAATATATGTATTTGTATTTATATATACACTTTTCTCTCGCTTTATACAAACATAAACGCATTTTATATATTTTATATCGAAATGTATAAAAATGACTAGTTGTATATCGAAAATGACTAATTGTATACCGAATCAGATGACAAAAAAGGAGATATTTGCTGTAAATTACAATTAAAATAAACTATGGCTATAATATTTAATTTGAATTAATAATTTGTTATTTCATACCATTTTTCCTTGATTTTTTATCTGACTCGAATTCGGATAGCTGGAGTAAGGAAGAAAGCGCGTAAATTTTCCCTCCTTGAAGCGAAATAATTCCCCGTTAGTGGCAGTGTCCCGCTATTTTCACTAGAAACAAAGGGCATTAATGGCATCAACAAAATCAAACGAAGCACTTCTCTTGTAGTATTTCCAAAAGCTGGGTATGAACACTGTAGAGGGAGAGATGATATGATACAAGTTGTGAAGATCGACAAGAAAACGAGTTTCGAAGATTCATTGATATGATATCAGTAGTGGGTAGGTTTTAACTGATCCAAATTCATAACTGAATTAGGTTCTTTGCAATACTTTTTTTTTTTTTACTCAAAACCCTAATTCAATCTATCATCAAAACACCTGGTGAAATTGGGGTTTCTTCAATATCTAAAAAGCTTCAATGGGTGCTCAAGAGAAGTCTTCTAGAACCAACAACTCGATGCAGGTTAGTTCAGTTTACTCTCGTAGTTCAACTTATTATTATTATTTTAAAAAATTTAAATTTCTTGCTTTACACCTTTCTTTAAGCTCTAGAGCTAGGTTAATTTTGTTTGGTAAAAGATGTTCCTTTGGGTTGATTCTGAAGCTCGAGCTTAGCTTGCGAGCTTGCATAGCTGGTGCATTTGTTTAAATTTTGTCAAACTATGATGAATTGCCAACTTCAATGAGTTTTGTATTGTGGTATATGATTGAATTCTTCTGTTTTCTTTAGCGATGGTTGCTAATGTCATAAAGTTATTTGTCAGTGGAACTGTTTCTTGGGGAATTTGATATTGGTGTCCTTTATAGAAGGTTTTTATAGGAAGGTGAAATACTGTATCCTTTGTTCTTGTTTTGAAAATTTATTTCGACTCCTTATTAGATGTGGTTCACATAAAATGACTTGTTTAGAGGGCTTGTTACTTGTAAATTAGGAACAAATCACACACATTTGGTGTGGAACTATTTAATGGTTCCAGCATAAATGAAAAGGATTAACATTTTAATGAGACTGCCTCAGCGCAAAAAGAAAGGGGATATGGTGAAATCAGTAGATGCTACACATTATTGGATTTAGCCTTGGTATGAAAACTCACTAATTAATCACTTTCAAATTCAAAGAAATGGTGGAGTTAAAAAGAAGAGGCATGGAAAGAAGGTTAGCACCTTTTGCCTAAGATGGTGTAATCAATATTTGAATTGGTCCCTAGCTTAGATTAGGCATCATGTTCTTAGAGGTTCACATTTTAAGCATTTTTTTTTGTTTCCATAATTGTCTTGTGACATAATTATTGGAAAAGTACAAGAAAGAAGTTGACCAAATGTCTCTGTCTCTACTAGAATTTAGAACATCAAATGAAATAGAAGAAAGATCTCTAATGCCCACTTTTTCTTTCCCTCCTTCATTCTTCTTATTTCCCATGCTACGATCCCCTTCATCTTATCTTTTAATGATCATTTCTCTGACATATCATTCTACAACTTTCTCTGGAATGATAATCTTTTCTTTTCTTTCGGGTCATGAATTGTCCAAACTTAAGGAAAGATATAATGTAAGACACTTGATTTGAATGGTTGAAACAAAACTTGGCTTTGTTAGGGGGATGTTAATCACTTCTCATTATGATGGATATGTTATATTCTCTTACTTCTTTTGCTTTCCTTTGAATGTCATGGTAATGTTATTTACAGTTGGGTTCCAAGGCCAAACATGTTCATCTTTCCATTTTTTGGAATTTTATTAAATCTAGGAGATAAGGGCATTTCACTTAAGCCTGCCCCTTCTTCAAAACCCACTCCACCATTTACGATTTTCATTTCCAATTATTGGTGCCTCTTATCTTCAGTATCTCTTTAGAGTTTCTCAAATGGAAACCTCTCAATATCCATTTAAACTCTAAACCCAATTTCACAAGCTTAAACTCTACCCACCCGAAAATTGCTCCATCTCCTTACCAACATCTTTGGCCACTCCATCCTCTATGGGTATGTGAGCTTGTTTGGATTAGTTGAATTTAATTACTTGTAAGCACCAAGTATTAAAACATACTTTTTGAATTGTAATTGCACCAAAAGGGGGAAATTTATTTTTGGTCAAAAATCTTGAGTTATTAGAGATCAATGATGCCGGTAATAAATGGTTCCCATTAATAGAGTGCATTAGGATATTTTAAGAAAATTTGCAATGGGTATGTGATGCTCTGAAACAAACATCTCAGGTAAAAGAGAATCGTTGCAAAATATGAGGATGGAATATGTAAGTTCACACTTATAATGTTCTCCAGAACTTTAATGATTGTCATTATGTAAGGATTAAGAGGGTGAACTTGCATGTTCCATCAATATCGGTGCAACACCGACGCGATACAAGATGGTTCCTTAATAGATGACAGATTAGTGTATTCCTTGAAATACAATGCTTTCCTCTTTGACTTTTAATTGAGGCAAGAATCTACTATAATCAAAGCAGATGCGTGGTTGTGAAATGGAAGGAAATTGTCACTAGAATGGTGGTCATCAATAGTTGGCTCAGAGTGGATGAATAAGGGTTCAAAACCGCGTTGGGCCAAGGCTTTTGGTATTCCACTACATGCACGAGCTATAAATACCTATCGAATAATTGGAGATCTAGCTGGGGCTATATATATGTTGATGAGGATACATGGAATAAGTCTCACCTTCAAAGGGCTAGGATATGTTTCATATCTTCTAATTTGGTATCGGTAGCAATGATAGAGCTTGATATTGGTGATTGGGCTATGAAATCTTTATAACAGGGTATGTTTATGTAAAGCCTAGGTAGGTTGGAGATTTGATTTCTCTTCGTTTGAAGATTAGCAGAGCGGGTGTCAAGTCCAATACCTTGAGCCAAACA